>MU854436.1:0-38311 GCA_033296685.1 Parachaetomium inaequale | reverse complement strand
CGTTCACCCCCCGACACCCCCCAACAAAAACTCCTCACTCCCCTCTCCCCCTCCATTCTTCCGCCCCATCTTCCCAATACTCTCAGCAGGCGAGCAGTGGCTGCGATGGTGACGAGCCCTCTTCACCCACTTCACCCTCTTCACCCTCTCCAGCAACCTACCAAACCCCTCCTTCGCTTTCCTCCCCACGGCCCTCAGCGCCCGCCTCTTGCCTCCGTCGCCCTCTACCAGCCTGATGCCCCCCCCGTCGCTACCCTCGTTGCGGACATCAAACTCGTCAAAGCCCCGGCTGCAACTCTGCTCCCGCTCCATCCGCGCTCGCTCGACAGCGGTAGTGGCAGCGGCGGGGCAGGACGCGCAGTTGGCCCGGGCGTGTTGTTTGGTTGCCCGGGGGGCGTCGACCGCGGGAAGGGGTGGGGTGGCGAGGTTACTACAGTACAAAGAACAACATGTGTCAGCCAGCTTCGATAAGTTCAGGTTCGTTCGCCATGACGGTCGGGGGTGTGCTGTGCTGGTGCCAGGGGCTGGGTTCAACTCGGGAGAGTGGGTATGGTATGCTTGGTGCCGCCGGTCAGGTGAGGCTGCCACCCAGGGGGTTCTGAAAGCGATAGGTGTCCCGGAAGAAGAAGACATGGGTATTACGCAGTCCTCTCCAAAGTCGTTGATTTCCAGGTCTGTGGAACGGCAAGGGGGTGGGGAGGACATACCGACATCTGGACCACGGTGTGTGGGTGAGCTTGGCCGAGTCGCAGGGAACTAGCTCTGGGCTGGGGTGGAGGATGGCTTTGCAGCCGATGCGGTTGCTGGGGAGGGTAGATGTTAGTGGTCACGTCTCTTGGTAAATAGGTTGGCATGCCAGAGAGGTGATATGAGGGCTGTCTGTTGGTCTCCGGGCCTCTAAGGCCATTAGGAAAGAAGACAGCGGTATCAGAGAGACCAAGCAGGAGGATACATACCAAGGAAAGGGGTGGTAAGGCTGTTTGTAGCACATCTTGGGCGGCAATGTGCTGCCGTGGTGTGGTCAAGTGTGGTCGACGACGGGATGTCGAACGCCGTGGGTTTAACTTGCAGGAAGAAAACCGCGTTGCCCCGGTTGCTGAAGGTCGCCGTTGAAGTGTTGCTGCCGACCACAAAAGGTTCAGGGTCACAGCACGAGAACGACTTGGTGTGATGCGGTTCGAGCCTAGGCGTGTTCGTTTCGTAACTCAGGCTGACGAGGGTGGCTGCGAGGTCTGCGCGCTCGAAAAAAAAAAAGGAAGGGCTGGACGTGAAGTTGGACCGGATATGCAATCGATTCGTAAGGGCGAGGGGAGTGACGGTGCGCGCCTCAAAGTCATGAAGAGGTTGTCACAGGCGTCAATAAGTCTCAGGGGTAACAAAGCGAATAGGACTGCAGCCACACGTCACAACTCGCACAAACACCAAAGGCTTTGTTAGATGCTTCTACAATGATCGACCAGTGATAAAGGGTGTGACAATCATCCAGGACCCGTCAGTTCGGAGCTTGGATCGCCCTAGCCGGTGCTTTGAGAGCACACCGGGGTGTTCTACAGGTTTCCGCCCTCGAAGATTCCTCATTGTTATCCACTGGCCCATCGTCATGTCAACCATGTGATGTGAGTGCCCAGGGCTGCGAAGGCTGCCGTGGAGGAGCACCAGCAGACCGGTGTCATGTATCCTTCTCCAATCTTGCCCCTAATCCCTCATCTGCCTTACATTAAGGTTAATCCTTTTATTCCGCATCCACCCCCTCCACTCCTCATACCGGCCCCCCTCCGCAGGCCACTCCTCAAGATACCCAGGACACGTCCCCTTCAGCACCTTCGGCACACCATGCCACGCAAACCTCGACTCGTCCGTCATATAAACTGCATCCCCCGACCTTAGCCTCAGCAGCAAATACTCCTTCCTCTTCCCATCCCTCCCTTCCACCACCGGCCCGCCCTCATTCGGCGCGATCATAAACAGCGCCTCGCACCCCAGACTCAAGCTGACCAAGCCCTTGTCCGTCTCCTCCGACACATCCCGATGCATCATCATGGTGTCGCCTGGCGTATAAAAGTTGACAATGGCCGCCTGGGCTAGCGTCGCGGGGAACAGCGTCTCCAGGAAGGCGGCCACGTCCGGCGGGAAGGTCGGCGGCGGCTGGGCGTCGCCGTCCGGGTAGACGCGGTTCGTCCAGTCGTATTGGCCGCCTAGGGTTACCCAGTGCAGTTTGCGCTCGAGGACCTGCTTGATGGTGAGGGGCTTGTGGACGGACGGGTCCTTGGGGGTGAAGGTTGTTGCGGAGGTTGGGGGGTAGGAGAAGAAGGAGGTGTCGTTGTCGTCGGCGGCGGCGGCGGGGGCTTCTTCTGGGTAGGGGAGGTTATAGTGGAGGTGGAGGTTGGTTTGGTGGATTGGGTCGCTGAGGTCGCGGTGGATGAGGTGTTTGAGGAGGATCTTTTGGACCTCCGGGGGGACGAGGGAGGGGACGATGAGGAGGCCTGGCTGGGGTGAGTTCAAGGTCAATGAATATGAATAAGGTGTGTTTGAGCTACCTGGGAGAAGAGGATGGTAGTATATCGGGGCGTCCTTGGAAGCCCCAAACTCCGGGGCATCGCCGGGGGTTATGTGGCGGAATGAGCGGTTCAGCGCCTCGACGGGAATGGTACCCGCCACGCAGAACTCGGCTGCGCTGTCTGGGTTTTGCAGGTCATCGATGTCTTCGCTGCCTAAATCCTTTGCCTCGGTCCTTGAGAAGGCCTTCCACTTGGCCCTGAGCTCGTCCGACGGCTGCTCATGAGCGTCCAGGTGCTTGATGTCCACCGTCATCACGCGTTTTCCTTGCCAAAGCTCCGAATCTTTGAACTGCCTAGATGGCCAAAATTGCAGTGAATAGAGAGTTGATGCAAGGTTGTGGCTGACTAAGTTCAGGATTTGCGCTGAGTTGAGGTGTTGTTCCACCCTTAATCTGAGCAAGTCGATCGCGGGGTTGAATGAGTTGAGTGAGTGCCCCTCACTGGCTGGCAGCTGCAGAGCACTGAGAGCAAAGCCCAAGCCGGGTGGTGGCCAGCGCTGAAATAAAGTGGGCCGTGCGCCACGCGGGGCTGATGGCCCGCCCGACGCGCTCTCGGTTCGCGTCGCCCAGTGACCACGCAGCAACCAACCCCATTTGTTGACCAACCAGGAAATTTGACTGCTGCATCATCCATCCTCCCTCGACTGCCTTCGCGACTGACCGGAGCGCAACTTTGGCGACTCGAGCCTCGACGACCTACGGCTGTACGACAGTAAGTGCCTTTTCATGGCGAAGCGCATCTGACGACCTTTTCTTGCCTTGTTCTCGATTTTCTTCCCAGCTTCTCGGTCGGCGCTATTTGTTTTGTCGCTGCCGTTGCCCCTCGTTCTCGGCCGCTGCCAACGCAAACCCCCACCATCCGGCGCGCGACCCTCCCTGGTCCACCACGACATTCCTGCACCCCGGCCGCCGCGGCTTCGAGGTTGCACTTGACCCGATCGACCGACCAGCTGTGGGAGAATCACCGTACGAATAATAACCATGGAAAATTACCAGAAACTCGAAAAGGTCGGCGAAGGTATGTCGGTTTCTCCGCTGCTGCCGCCGTCATGGACGCTGACCTATATGCTGCCCCAGGCACCTATGGCGTCGTCTACAAGGCGCGCGACCTCAACAATGGCGGCCGCATCGTCGCGCTGAAGAAGATCCGCCTGGAGGCCGAGGATGAGGGCGTCCCGTCGACCGCTATCCGCGAGATTTCCCTGCTCAAGGAGATGCGCGACCCGACCATCGTGCGCCTCTTCAACATTGTCCACGCCGACGGCCACAAGCTCTACCTCGTGTTCGAGTTCCTCGACCTCGACCTCAAGAAGTACATGGAGGCGCTCCCAGTCAGCGAGGGCGGACGAGGCAAGGCGCTTCCCGAGGGCACCGGCGCCCAGCTGCACGGCCTGGGTCTGGGCGAGGAGATGGTCAAGAAGTTCATGAGCCAGCTCTGCTCGGGCGTGCGCTACTGCCACAGCCACCGCATCCTGCACCGCGATCTCAAGCCGCAGAACCTGCTGATTGACCGCGAGGGAAACCTGAAGCTGGCCGACTTTGGCCTGGCTCGCGCCTTCGGCGTGCCGCTGCGCACTTACACCCACGAGGTCGTCACCCTCTGGTACCGCGCGCCCGAGATCCTGCTCGGCGGGCGCCAGTATTCGACCGGCGTGGACATGTGGTCGGTCGGATGCATCTTTGCCGAGATGTGCACGCGCAAGCCGCTGTTCCCGGGCGATTCCGAGATTGACGAGATCTTCAAGATCTTCCGGTACGTATTCACTCTTCAGACCCGCGCGACGATAAAAGCTAATGTCTGTCTAGTCTCCTCGGCACCCCGACCGAAGACATCTGGCCCGGCGTGACCAGCTACCCCGACTTCAAGGCCTCCTTCCCCAAGTGGGCGCGCGACCACACGGCAGCCCTGTGCTCCAACCTGGACGAGGCCGGGCTCGACCTGCTCGAGATGATGCTCGTCTACGACCCCGCCGGCCGCATCTCGGCCAAGCAGGCCTGCAACCACCCGTACTTTGAGAACCTCGAGAGCCACCCCCGCGCGCAGTACCATGGCGGCAGCTACCACTAGGACCGGGAGCCGGCGTGCATGGGCATGAGTATCAAGACGGTCCATCCCGCTGCCCGGCGGCGGATGGTGCCTGCCCCGGGCAACAACCTCTAGAGGGGCTCGGCCGGACGAGCGGGCGCCACCGGCTCGCGGCGTTCATCGGCCAGCCGGACCATCACCTGAAGCATACGATAACGTCTTGCGTTCAGGATACTTGTCGAGCATAAGGAACCATCTCCTTTATGGCGAGCATTTTACGGCGGCGTTGGAGCGGGGACACAGTATGATTCGGCCCAGGTGGGCAAGGGCAAGGCTTGTGGGACATGGGGCCTGGAATGACATATCGGGAAAAAGGAGAGATGGGTTGTTCTGGGGAGGGGTCGGGGAAGAGATCGCTCGAGCCGCGTTGACTGCATCTTTGCATCTCAGTGGCAGCGCGTGATGGGCTATTTCGCTCCAGGGCTCTGTCTCGGGCCGTTTTCAGCTTGCCGTTTTCAGAGGAACGGGCAGGCTTCTTTTCTTTTGTCTTATTGTCATGGCACGACTGATGTATGGAGTAGCGAGAAAGGGTCTTGCAGGCACGAATCGATGAATGGTCATTCTCTGAGTCGCTTCCCTCATATGAGTGGGACTGAACTCGCCGCGGCCCGCCTTGGGGGTGAGGAAGGCCGGCGGAGAGCTCCCGTCCCAAGCAAAATGTGGTGCTTGCGTGAGAGAAGTGCAATATGAACTGCAAGACCTGGGATCATGAGAAGCCACTGTCCCGATGCCCCTTTGAACTTCACCGGGGGAGAAACACCCAACGCCCAGGATGCCCCCGCTCCAACTCTCGAAAGGTTACCGTGTCATCTACCTCGACCACCGGCCCCGTATCGGGGTGCTTACTTGCGCCCGCTAGAGAGGTTGGTTGATGCCTGTCTACCCCCCAACTAAAAGGCCACACACACATTGATTCAACCGGAAGGAAGATGCCTCGGCTGATAGTATCCAAGTCACCCACTCGTCACCGCAGTCCTCATCACTTGTCCTGTCCCACCTAAACCTAGGTACCTACATACCTCCTCCTACTGTCGCTACCCGACAGTCACCATGGGACATGGGCACAGAGATGTCATCCAACTCTACTTGTAGCCATATTCTGTTCTTGAGACCTCCTCGCCCATCCAGTCGGCAAGGGCATGTGTTTGACCCCACGCACGCACCCACGCGTGCTCGCGGCACACACAAGACTCTTTGCCTGTGGCTGCAGCACGCGCGAGTGAGGTGAGGCAATGGGCGGTGTGTATGCAAGGCAGTGGTGGGGGATGGTGGTATGTACAATACATGTACGGCTGTGGTTCAGCACACGCCGAAGCAAGCAAGGTAGGCTGTGGAAGGGTTCCTTTCCGGTGGCGCGGTTGCTGCCGGGCCTAGCTGAGTATGTTGGGGGCCTCCGAGCTTAGGGCAAGGTGCGTATTCCCATTGGGGAGATGTCTTGTGAAGCCGTTTTGTCATGGGATCTGGCTCCATGCAAGTGGCGGGCACGGGCGGCCGTCTTGGAGCTAAGGCAGGGGTAGGTATTTCGGGCTTGCGGTTGGTTTTGTTCAGGTGGTTGAGGGGGATGGACATCAGGCCCGGGGGGCAGGCATTTGGGATCGAATTGGCGGCTGCCCCCAACAACAAGTGAGGACATCGGCAGGTCTAATTCGGGCTTCATTTCCACCATTATGAACCGCTACGCGCTGGGGTTATTCTGAGAGGCTCGTTGGCGATGATTGGCTTCGCAGGAAATCGGACCCGAATCGGCCTTGTTTGCTCTCAGGCCCCCAAACGCTGTAGCATCAACCGCCCATGCTCGGTCCCCAGATTGTACAAGGAGGAGTCGACCGTTGGGCCGGCCTGCCTCGCAGTCAATCATCCATGTCTGCGGCATATCGGGAATAAGCAGACAAACAAACAATGCCAAATAAGGTTTCAGAACCAACGGTTCGATGTAACTTGTTTCTCGGCCTGCTCGACGTCCGTCCTATTTTCGCCGACCCCAACCCAAGCATCCAGCCCTCCAATCCGGGGCGGCGCAGACAAGCTTAACCTCGCCGTTTCAACCCCAGAAAAGCCTGCCATGATCCCATCCCCAGGCTCCCATTGGCCCCGGCAGCCGCGCCGCTGCCACTACCCGCGGCCGCAGCAAGCCCGGTTTGTTTTGAAAGATGCAAGTTGCCGTTTGCCGTTTGCCGATGGCAGGAGTCCGCGCGCATCGGGTGGTCGAGCAGCCGCTGCACGAAGGGAACCAGCGGGTGGGTCCAGATCGATCGGAGATGGAGCCAATCACGGAATTGGATCGCATTCAATTTTTAGATTCGCGCGCCAGGTCGGCCAATGGGATTGTGCCGGAAGGCGGAGTGTAAAAAAATTTGGGGGCGGCGGGCGTTCCCGGCCCAGGCCAGGGGGACAGAGTACCTGCAGTGAGTTAAGCGCTCAGGTTGTTCCTTTCGACGGCAAGGGCGGGCGCTTGCGCTTGCTTGCGCCCGCGGCCGTCGACGTCGTTGCTTCGCCATGGCGCTTCGACAACGAGTTTCTGGTTCCGACCGTTTGACGTTGGAAACCCTGCGACAGCAGGGCTGCAGTTTTCCGAGGGCGGAGCGTTGGCCGGGCGCGTGGCTGCATGGTCCTTTAACTTCATTACTCTGTCCCTCCTGCGACTGTCCGACGGGCGATGAGGGAGTGACAAATGGTAAAGACCCGGGATCGTGTCTTGGGTAGATCAAATTGCCGTCCCCACAAGACAATCGGGAACTCGGCATCAATTGGAATTGCAGCAAGTATTCCGTACTTCCGTGGGGCCACGCCCTGCGGCCTCGGCCTCCCCAGTCTTTCATCGTCATCTGATAGCCAGGCCCCGGCGGCACGACCGCGGGCCTGGCCCGTCTGACGGACGCGGGGAGTTTCCCGAAATGCGAGGGCGGCGGGTTGTGTTTAAGCTGGCCCGGGGTAGCTCTGCGCCTCTAACTCAGGATGGATGTGTTGCACCAGACGCGGCGCGGGACTCGGTCTATCCTCGCCGTCACACTTTCAGTGTTGCACCGGCAGACCGGCTACTGTGCTGTGCAGGGAACCAAGCTCGTCGTTTGACGCATGTCCCCGAGGGCGGAGTCCTCTTGGCCATGGCATGGATGAGTAAAGGCAGGTAAAGGTCCCTAGCAGTGAGGCTATCAGGATTGGTGACGTGATGCTCGCTGCTGACGAAGCGATTGTCGCCGCGAGGTTGCCGACACGTACGGCAGCTCGGGCAGTTCCACTCTCAGCTTGACGAATGTGGCTGGATGAAGCCATGATTTGGAAGCCGGAGGGAGCTCGGGGTTGATGACGCAGCTCTCAGCCACAGCCGAGCCGGGCAGTTCAACGCCAAGACAGAGGCGGCCTCTTAACGGGTTTGGCTGCAAGTGTCACCACCATCTGTTAGCAGCCATCGAACCCCTGCGCATGAACGCAAGCCGCTGGCGCATGGCTTTCTCAAATTGCATCCCGGTGATGCGTCCGGCTCAGGAACCTGCAAGATGGGATCAGCTGTCAACCGGCTTCTGCGGGGCAACAGTCCATCAACGACAACGTTGCCTGCGACATGCAGCGGCGCGGCAGTGCTCGGCTTTTCTCACGGACAGGCCGTTTCCTTCCTCATTCTCGACCCTTCTCGCGAGCCCGAACAGCGAGAGGTCGCTGATTGCAACCACTGGACAAGAAAAATTCTCAACAAAGTCCCTGAAACCTCTAACTCAGCCCCATGTATGCAACCCAATTGGCCGGCAAAGCAAGTTTTCGCCCAAGACATGCAGCGGCCCAATCACGAACCACGGCGGAGCTCCCGCGCGCGGAGCTGCCCTGGCCACGCCGACCGACCGCCCGCTGGCTCGGCCAAGCGGCCGGATTCGGAGAGCCTGCCGTCGTCGGTGGCCGCCGCCGGGGTGTCTTCCGGGCCCTCTCCCTCCCTTCCCTCCGCCAAGAAGCGGCGTGGATGATTGGAATGGGCGGTGTGTCGGACGGCTTCGGTTTCTGGAGTTCCACGGCGCGGCGGGCGCGGCGCGGCGCGGCGCGGGGTAGGGTGGGTTGAAGCTGGGGCTTTCTCCTCCATCCATTCCATTCACCGCTTTGCTGGGCTGGATCGACCGATGGGGGAATGGTTTGCAGCCGTCGGCCGCTTTCACATGCACGATCCAGGGGGAGGAGATTTTTGCCACCGGCTGGGAGTTTCAACGCCATTCCCAGCTTTGGCACCGGAACCCTGCCTGGCAGGAAGACTTCGTCTGATACCTCCCCAGTGGCGGTTTGGAGAAACCTGGTGGGAGCCGGGGAGGTGCATCCACTTGAAACATCGAGTCGTTGTCGATGTTTGGTCGAGATGTTTCGACGGGTGTGACATGGCTTGGCAGCTGAGGGTTGTCGGAACCGAGCTTCGCACTTTGGATGAGAGGGTCCGAACAATGTTCCTTCGACCCTTGGTCGGATGCTAGTAGCGGGCCATCACAAGGCGCGGTGTGTTGGTCGCATCCTGTCTCGAGAAGCAAGAATCAACTTGCTTCGTTGATGTTATGTGCATATGTCGGTGCTTCACGCTCATGTGGTGATGTAGACCCGAGCACGCGGCCCCTGCGTTCACATGACACGGGCAACTCCATCTGAGTGTCACTTGTCACTGTCAGCGAATAGCGTTCGGGCGTTTGCAACAAGAAACCAAGACCCCAAATCCTTCCGAGTCTAGAATTTGACCTTGTCAGCATCGGTTCGTTCGTTTCGTTTCATAGCCATGTGGAAGTCGGCGTGGTAGTCTGGGCACTTGCTTCAGGGGTCTAGACTCTAGAGAGTGGAGGAATGTGCGCCATGTTGGAGCCCCTGAACTTTGCATTTCGCGGAAAACAGTTGAATGGATGGAGGCGAGATGGATCTCGGGTGTTGCATTGCAGATGGCTTTTCACTTGTCAGATGCCTTCTTGTTGCGTTGGCAACAATCGGCTGTCTTTAACTCATGTGTTGATGGGCGGCATATCTCGGCATTCAACTGCATCGCTAAAGTGGCCCAGACTGAAAAAGGGAAGACAATTCCAAAGACCGAATTGGCGACCACTTGCATTCCACCGACAGCCCCTCGATTCCGCGTCTGGCTGCGAGGCGAGTTTTTTTGCACGACACAACCCCTCGCCTGTTTCAAGTCTGAGCGCCGGGATGGCAGCCCGCCAATGGCAGCATGCGGGCGCGGGATCGCTGGCACGCCAAAATCTCGCATGCGGAGCGGGCAGCCATTCATCAATCGTGTTATGCACCACCCAAGCAAGGGGTGCATTGGGCCCCAAATGCAAATCGGCGCCCATTCAAATCAGGGTGGCACAGGGCGGAAAACAGCGACTCGGGCTCGCGGTTGATGTCTAATTGCCAGCAGGAGATGAGGGAGGGCAGATGCGTCTTGTGTGCTGGCGACGGCCACGTAGTAGAGGAGGAGACGGAGGACAGCGTAGAAGTCACGATGATCGTGATAAAGACACATGCTTCCTGGGCATGACCCTCATCCCTTCAAGGCCGTTTGGAATCTACAATCCAACGCTCCATTGTTCGCGGGAGTTGCCCTGACAGAATCCGACTGCCAAACTCGGCAATCCTCCCTTGGGACAAGACTCCGTGCTCCAGTTTATCTCTGACACACTTACACACGAACCCCGATCAAGGCTGGCTCTGTGGACGGGAAAGGGGCAAATCCAACAAATTTGGCCGACCGCCGCGATTTTCGTGCACCGCACTTCTTTCGACGCGATTGTCCTTTTGCTCCTCCCTTTAGACGTCCCTTCGCTTCTTGCGAGTTGCCAGCTCCGTTCTCCCTCGCCGAGCCGGGCATTTCCAAGCCAGGGGCACCTCCACCAGACGGCATACAAATCTCGACGACAAACCGCTTGTTTTGGTAGCGGCACCATCATCGAAAGCCGGCGCAGACCACCAGATCTCGTCGCCCCCGCAACCCGCTCCATCGTGTGTTGGCTCTTGGGACGATTCCTCGACTCACCGCCGGCAAATCAACCAGAAGCATCTTGTTTTGGGCTGCAGTAGCCGTCTCCAGTCCGTCGACAACTCACCATCTCGACCCGTCTCATTGGACAGAGGCATCCCCAGCCATTCGTCCAACGTCGACGCTTTTTTTACCGTTGCTCCCTGTCGTTTGGCAGCAGCAGCCCCACCCCGCTTCGCCCCCGGTTTGCCGCTGCAACAGGAGAGCGAATCATTCTCCAAACGCCGATTGACAAGTTGCACCGGGCGACTCCTCGAACACGCCGGGCTTCCCAAGCGGCACAGGACACTTTGGCGCGCGACTGACACCCCCGGCCGCCTCTTACCGCGGGCACGCATCGTGCTGCCATATTAACCCCGTCCGGAGCCCTCGAAGCCCGGATCCAAAATACCTTTGCGAGTCGCAGCATTGCAACTCGACGGCAGCGCCGACCTCCTTTTTTTGTGCAGCCCCTTCCTTTTGCGACTTGAACTTCCGCTGGCTCGGACCCTTGGACTGTAACCTTAATCAACAACTGCACCCACCGTCCCACGTCCCGGCATCGTCGACCGATCCCGCCCGCATCGACTCCACGACTCCACGACTTCGACGATCTGGCCTGGCAATAGTGCACAGACCAGACCCGCTAGCCCCCAAGTTTAGCACTGACTCGTATCCGACTCGCCCGTCGATCTCGCCCGTCGCTCCCCCGGGATCGCATTGCCAGTGTTTGATTGCACCGTCAAGCCCAGGCCGCCCCTTCGTGTTCGAAACACGTCCGACTCCGCAGCTCTGCAACTGAGACCGAGTCATCGCGTGATTCACGCTGAGATCCTCGCGTCTGCTACTCTCTCAGCCACCTCCGAGGGCCCGTCTGTCCGCGTCACCCCGACTCGGAGCACCATCTCCACTTTTCCCGGGATCGCCACCGCCCCGGCCCTGCGAGCAGTCGCGCTATCGTTTCCGGTCCTTGGCAACTTGTTCGTGTGGGGGAACTGGGTAATCGCAGGTGTTCTTGCGACCTTTAAAAACCCCCTCTTTTACGACTCTTCGCCGCCGGTTTCTTGCCCGAGGCATTCCAAGGAATTCCGGACTTGCCCGTCAGGTGTTACGGCGCCCTCACGACCCATTGGCCAGCGCGTTGCTTGGCGCTGCTGCCACTGATTCCAGCCCGACTCGGCAAAAAAGCCTGGACTCGCTGATCGCGCAACCCGACCCGCGGTGACCGACACGCCGGGCCACCAACACTGCCAGATTGCCCGCGCGATCCCTGCTCCCCTGACCGCCCCCTGTCCGCCTGGGCCGACCACCCCCCCCCCCCTGAACGCCTGTTGCGCTCAGCCTCGTGGACATTGCACGTCGCCTTTGAGACACACGCATCCACCAACTCCGCCTGCAGAGGACGCCCATCAGGGGACCCACGCTGGAACAGCTGCTGTCTGTTCAGCCTTTGCGCCTACGTTGCCGAGCCCGCCGATTCGGCCTCCACCCCCGGCACTTTTACAGCGATTTGCCCACCTGAGCTTCGCCGCAGGGCACCTCGTGTTAAGCTCGTCAATCGTTGATGCACCCCCTTGTGCCCATCTTTTCCCGCTCTCCACCTGCACCCGTCCCCTATTCTTCGGGATTCCCTATATCTCTGGGCCATTTCGTCATCCCACCCCGACCTTGATCCTTTCTCTCTCCTATACATACATCGACACACTAGCGCAGGAGAGAGTCAGTCAGGCACTTCTCGATCCTGTCCCACTTACCCCTGGTCGCACCACCCGACGACAACAACTCAACAACGACAACACCAACAACAACACCAACAACACCAACCCCCACCTCACTCAACAACTCTCCACACAAGAGGCACACCACCCCACCTCACATCATGGACTACTCATTCCCGATGCTCAGCCCAGCTGAGCTCAACGCCGCGGCGTTGGACAAGTTTGTGCGCCAGGTTGTCGACGAGGACATGATCAGCCACTTGGCACAGGCCGCCAGCGATGTGATTCAGTGCGATTCGGACATGATGCCGCCACCGGCACCGGCATCCCGCCCGAGGCAGCAACCGTCGGCGCGAGCCATCAAGAGCAGCGACACGGCGCTCCCCACCGTCGAGGAGTTCATCACCCAGCTGGTCAAGTCGTCCAACGTGCAGGTCGGGACCCTCATGTCGACGCTGGTCTACCTGCGCCGCCTCAAGTCGCGCCTCCAGCCCATGGCCAAGGGCCTGCGCTGCACCACCCACCGCATTCTACTCGCAGCCCTCATCCTCACGGCCAAGTACCTCAACGACAGCAGCCCCAAGAACAAGCACTGGGCCAGCTACAGCGTCGTCGACGCCTACCCCTACAACTTCGGCTTCAGCCGCACCGAGGTCAACCTGATGGAGAAGCAGCTCCTCTTCCTGCTCGACTGGGACCTGCGCATCACCCAGGAGGACCTCTACACCGAGTTCGAGGGCTTCCTGGCCCCGCTGCGCGACGAAATCGAGGAGCGCTACGTGCGCCGCATGCAGCGCAAGCTCGAGCAGGAGGCCCGCGAGCGCCAGCTGCTCGAGGAGCGCGCCGCCCGCCAGCGCGAGCGCGACGAGGAGGCCAGCATGTGGCGCGTCCTCGCCCAGCAGCAGCTGCCGCAATCCCAGGAACCCACCACTGCGTACGCCACGCCCCCCTATTCCCGGGAGACCTCCCGCTCCCGCGAGCAGTCCTACTCCCCCTCCCACTCGCGCGGCAGCAGCCGCGATGTGTCGCCCCCAGGGCTGCTCTACTCGAGCGGCTCGTCCTACGCCGACTCGACCTCGTCGCGCGCCACCACGCCGCTCAGCGAGCACGAGATGGAGGAGGGGATGGACGACGACGACGAGGCGGATATCACCACCGTCGGGCACCACCAGCCGTACATCTACGACGGCGCCGAGTGCGACGTGTACGACTCGCCCATGCAAGTCGAGGGTGTCTATGACCGGCCCAGCGTGCCCGAGAAGGACGCCATTTACCTTCGGAAGCAGCCGGCGAAGCAGATGCTGCTGCCGTATGAGATTAGCGCCGAGGATTTGAGGAGCTTGGAGGAGAGCGCTGCTGCTGCGGCGGCGGCTGGTGCTGCGGGGAGGAATGTGGGGGGGCTGTTGTCGTCGGGGAAGAGGGTGAGGGGGGTTTTTGGGAGGGTTTTTGGGACTGCGCGGTAGGCGGTAGGCGGTAGGCGGTGGATTGTTACGATGAGATGAGCCTGTGTTTTGGTTTGGTTTTTCTTTTTGCGTTTGCATATGGGTGGTGGTGTGTGGGCGGGCGCATTTTTGCATTCCTGGCTGAGTGCATCCATCGCCTTGCTTTTACACGCCACCCCCGGGACGGAGTTGGGTGATTTTTCTGGGTTTGGTTTTGGGCGCGCTGCGAAAAGCGAGGTGCTATACTATACCGGCGGGGGTGCATTGGAGGCGTGGATCTGGGATATAGATCTGGCTGGCTTGGCTTGGACATGTGAGCAGGGAGGGTTGGGTTTTTTTGTTGTTCAGCATCATCATCATCATCATATACCAGGGCATATATGGACGGATAGGCAGGCGATGAGATTTGAGTTGGGGGGTTTAATCACTTGGTGGGTTTTCTTTGTTTTGGCTGGCTAGCTTATGATAGCACGGGCGGGAGGGTTGGCAGCATGTAATAGTTTAATGACCATGATCATTGAGATACCTCACTCACTACCTCTTGCTTTGGAGTGGCCTCTGAACAGTGACATTGCATGGCATGGGATGGCATGGCATGGTGGCGATGGACTGACGCGTCCATCGTCAGGTTCTCGCCACAGTTCTCGTTTTTTGTTGTTTACGTGGATGCCTGCCTGCCTACCTCCCTCTCGTCAACCTCTCTTTCCAAGCAGCCCAGAGTCGCTTCGCAGTCCATGCCCCATTCCAGCAACCGATCCTTTCCAGATGGTCGATACCTGACTTTGCCCTGAACCCCACCCAATGCAAAAATTGAATGGTCGGGCTGCTGCTGTTGTTGTTGTTGTTGTGTCTCCGCACGCCACGTTTCATGCGCGATTTACTTGGGACGCTCGATACCGTAAATCATGCAGAACCAGCCCTCACCGCCCTCTCACTTCTCGGCCCTGGCTCTCACGGGCCGGACCGGGCTTGATACAGGGGGGGGAGGTGAATGATGAGGGGGTTTGTTTACATTTTGCCATTTCACTTTACTTTACTTCACTACTACCTGGCCTGTTTTCCGGGCCAGACCACGTCTCACATTTTTTTCTCGGTTATTTTTCGTATCATCAACAATGATGCGCGTCGATGCACCGTGATGGGCGTCGGATTGGCTGGTCTGGGGTGGTCTGGGCCTGGCCGGACGGGAGGGTCGCGTTATGCGGCCGCTGTTGTGTTGTGCGGCGTGTGACAGAGTGATTGAGTGGGATTTGCTGGGTGGTTGGGGGTCGGTTGTCTGGTCGCCGCCGGCGGTCCGGGGGGGGATGTATGTCGTGGGTCCGCGGCCGGGGGCCGGGGCCGGGCCGGGCGGGGTTGAAGCCGGAGGGGTTCGGATGAGATGGAATTATGTGTGTGCATCCGGAGTCAGCCTGTCCTGCACGGTGCGATGTGCCCTGCATGGTGGCTGCATTTTGGCTCTGCCCCTGATTACACAGTAGGAGGTGATGGCTGATCGAGCTGCGCCTGCTGACGGTACGGAATCTCTGAATGTCAATCGGGGAATTGGACCGGGCGGATGCGGTCAGCAGCGTATTGCAGTGGGCTTTCCCCGGATTTGCGTTGGTAGGTTGACACCGAGGCAGGATGCTGCGCCGTGCTGGTGCTTGAGCCCTGCATGCCGACCAGTTTCCGTTTCGGGATGGTATTTTAGCAACCAAGAGCGCGTCGTCTCACCTTCGCACCGTCTCACCCGGCTGTCTGGTTGCAACGGGGCTTGACTTGCCCGGCTGTGGTGTTGACTCAAAGCCATAGGCTCTCAAGGCTTCCAGGACTTGCATCGTGGCATGTTGAAACCAACACTTCAGGTTCCAGCAGCAGCCTGTGTTACCGGCAGAGCGGGTCGGCATCGCCAACAGTGATTGGTTTGGGACGATCGGGCGGCATGGGAATGACTGGCTGCCAGCGCGTTGGGTTGAAACGAACGGTTGCGCAGAACAGGCAAGCTGCTTGTTTCGGGTGTCTTGCAGTTGGCAGATCTCTCAACAAGCCACGGGCAGACTGACTGCCGGGAGAAACGGGTGCGACGCGTCACTTCTCGAATGACTCTGCCCATGCACAGCCACGCCAAGTTTGAGTGATGCCGCGATCGGGTCGGGGTCGGGGTCGGGGTGCTGGGTGGGTTTAGGAATCCGCTGATTCATCTGCGCCATGCCACGGACCTCTTCACGATACTGATGGGCATCTCTGGGACGGGAGCAAGACGACACTGCGGCCGGTTTCGTGGCCTCCCAAATGTCCAGTTGAGGAAGTGGTGATCGTGTCGCCTGTGGCGTGGCCAGGTGATGATCAGTGGGGCAGCCAGTGGGGTCAAGTGGACCGCCCATGTTCGCCAAGCTGGCTGCGTGACCCTAACCCTCTACCCCGAACCCGCCCTCAGCCGCCCCTGAACCCGCTTGGTGAGGCTGGATACGCTCTCAGTCGATCACGCCTTGTTCGCTCGAGACGCTGACATCAGAGTCAACCTCCTTTTGGTTTGTTGGCCTGCTCGAGAACTCCAACAACCATCGGTTCCATGTGGCCTAGTTCGGGACTTCTTGCTAAGAATAAGTCGCCAAGGCAAAGTAAAAACAAGACCATGGGAGAAGGAGTTAAAAAGAGGGGAAAGGAGAGGGAGCAAGAGCACTTTCGCAATAGTCTCGAACAATAAGACCAGATGAGGCACAGATAGTAGACGTCCCATGCTTTAGCCTTTATCTCCGATCTCAACTCACTAAGACCCAGATATTCAAATGTCTGAGCCCTGGGACCAGGAAGAACGGACAATGGAAGCTTCGCCCCTGATAACTGTGCGTGTGGCCTTTGAGCGGTGCCAACAGTGGCATCCATTCTCTCTTCGCCAGGGCGAGTTTTGACTCAGCAAACCATACAGTAGCCCCCCCGGCGTCCCAACTCTGACATCCTCATCTACCGATAGTCTATGAAAAGACTGTGCCATCAAGTATCAGATCAGGAAGGAGACACGGTATAAAACATGTACGAAGGAACCGTGTCAACATGGCAGAAGGACACGGTAGGCGGTCTTACGCTTACTATTTACTCGCCGCCAGCACTATTATAGAAGGAACCTTTCATTGTCCTCCACGACCGGCAGAAAAGAGAGTTCAGGCTCTCGCGCATGACTCCTGGACGGCCGTTGGTTAATCCACCAAGCGATAAACAACATTTCACCGCCGCCTCCCCGGCGCCACAGTCAGTCCCTCCGTGCCCCGCACTGCCTCCGCGGCCTCCGCCCCCTCCAACATCCCCTCCACCATCCCCTCTTTAGTTATGACCACTAACGACTTTAAGTTGCTTCGCCATCACAAGACATGTGGCATGTGTGAAGGAAACGTGGACGCAATACCAGCTAGATAGACAAACATATCGTGGCTCAATCGATGAGAGGGGCACACACCTGTATAAGCTCTGCTCTCTGCAGCTCAATACCTTGACTGCTGGCACAATTGGGCCAAAATTATCCTTCTCTCACTAGAAGGGTTTAGTCCGGGTTTATTCAAGGCGAATCCCACGCAAGTAGGCGGAGCAACAGAGGATTATACATTCCACTCTCTTTGTAACGGCGTAAAAGCAGAGAGGAATCACAACTGCCTTTCGTGGTTGACCAACAAAATGTCCCCCACACCGTCACGATCTCCTCATCAGAACCGCGTCCGCCGCCCCCTACGCCTCCGGCGACTCCAAAGCCTGAACCTGAGGACTGATATTTCCTGACGCTCTCAGGGGCTGATGAGAGCGGGGGATGGCGGTGTGTCGGGTGCTGCCGGTTGGTTCTTAAACGAGCTCAACGTTTCGCGATGTATTCCACTTATTAGATTAATTTGTCATTAACACAATTGACCTTGAATTGTGCTCTACATTCTTCTAAAATCCGTTCACTATGTCAAGACACGGTGTACTTGCACCGGCCGCCAGTGGTGATTCTTGGAGCAGCGACACAGTAGCCCAATTCCATCGCTATATGCCAGCAGT
The DNA here is from genome assembly GCA_033296685.1 of Parachaetomium inaequale. Lineage (NCBI taxonomy): Eukaryota > Fungi > Ascomycota > Sordariomycetes > Sordariales > Chaetomiaceae > Parachaetomium > Parachaetomium inaequale. The sequence goes on along the minus strand of MU854436.1, from coordinate 20,532 downwards.
AGAGATCAGAACTATCGATCGGCCTACATTGGCTTTCCAGGTTTGACACCTGGTGAATTCCAAGTCCGATATCAATCGGTTCGTAGGAAGATGTAAAACCAGTTGTCAGTCGAATCGAGTCTATAGACGACTGAGCGTCACCTAGCTAGCCCCTTTTACCAGCAAACTCGATCACACGAGCGCCCATGACAGTGTGTTCCCTGTGGTATACTCAAAAGATGAAACGAAAACAAGTCCTTTGTATTGAAAGAAGAAGTCCGATTAACTGAGGGCCTCTATGAGTGACCCATGGCATGGCACGATGTAGAGCCAGGTGCTCATCACTGTATTTCATCTCACACTTGACAACCCTTGAGCACCATGCCACATGGCAATCGTGAAAGGAACATCCACGATGTTGTTAGGTCACATGAAGGCATCGTGGTCTGGCCAAGGGCAGCGGCGGCACTCAAGTATACCATCACGTTGATCGTAGTGCTATAACAACCTGGAACTCTGCGTTGCGTATTAAACTGGAACCCTTGACAACTTCGAAGTGCCTCATTAGTGACTGTGGTGGCCTCCAAATACTCGCCAACTTCAGACCAGTTCCCTGGAAAACTCTACAAGGAATGTTTCAGCCACCTCGCCTCAGTTCTTGACGGCGAATATCTTGTAGGAGCCTGTAGCAAGGTTAGCCAGATCTGTCAGCCACGGTTTAGTCCTACTATCAACATCCACTCACCAACAAACTCATTCAGATCCGTATTCTCCGGCACGACACCGGCCGGGGCGCAGCATCCACTGGCCGCAGCAGCAGTGCCCGAAGAAGGCCCCTCGTCACCACCCAACGTAACGGGCGCACAGCACCCTTCAGCACCCTTCCTCTCCCCATCCTCCCCGGTCTCCAAATACACATTCAAATCCGCCTTCATGTCAACAATCATCACCTCTACCCGGTCGTCAGTCTCTTTTCTCCCTAAGAAACAACCCGTTTCCCTTTTCTAAAAAAAAAAAAAAGAAAAGAAAAGAAACGAGAGAAAGAGAAAAGGAAGACTCACCACCAAACCCACACCCCCCCAGCCACGCCTCATACTCCCGCACCTCACTCGCCCCCGCAATACACCCGACATACATGGCCAGATCCCCGCTCAGCTTCTCCGGCAGGGGCTTCTTGGCCAGGATGTCCGACACGGCGACGCGCCCGCCGGGCTTGAGCAGGCGGTGCATCTCGCGGAACACGGCGGGCTTGTCGGCGCGCGGGACGAGGTTGATGACGCAGTTGGAGATGATGCAGTCTGCCGTGCCATCGGGCAAGGCAGGGATGGAGGTGATGTTGGATTTGAGGAAGGTTATGTTTTGGTTCTGCGTTGGGTGGGTAGTGAGGATTTTGGTGGCGCGGGCGAGCATGTCCTGCAGAGTCAGAGAGGGCGGGGTTGTTAGTATAGGGAGAGTATGAGGATAGGAAGGGGAAGGGGAGGGGGGTGAGGGGTGAGTACGTCGTTCATGTCGATGCCGATGGCGCGGCCCGAGGGCCCGACTTTGCTCGAGGCCAGGAAGACGTCGAAGCCGGCGCCGCTGCCGAGGTCGATGACCGTTTCGCCCTGGGCAACAGGTTAGAAGCTGTTGATGGGCTGGATATGAAAGGAAGGGGCTGCATACCTCCTTCAGACTGGCGATGGCCAGCGGGTTGCCGCAGCTCAGGCCCAGGTTGGCATCCTGCGGGATGTTGGCCAGCTCGTCGGCGCTGTAGCCAAAAGACTTGGCCACGGCCTCGCCGTACTTGACGCTGGTGCTGCGCGAGGCTGAGCTGTAGTGCTCGCTGACTTGTTCGTAGATGTTGGACGGGTCCATGGTGACTGGGTGTTGCTCAGGGGTGGTGTTGCTGGTTAAAATGCCTTGGCTTGACTTGTTGTAGTAGAGTTGCTGAAGTCAAGACTTGCCGGTCGACTGACCGAAAGAGCATGGCTGGCTACCAGGTATTTATCTCGGAGCTCAAGGTCTGACTGTCAAGTTCTTTGCACTTGTTTCATTGCTTGCGAGTAAGTGCATGTGGTGCGTGATGCGAGTTGTCACCGAATACTTGCCTAATCAAGTAATCGGGCGAGTTACCTTCCTCCTCCCTCTATCAGCGAGCTAACCAGAAATGGTAAGTTTCCGGTTAGTCATCGAATGTGCCCCCTTTGTGGTCCGTCCTTCGCCCGCCTCCTCGCAACTCCAGATGGCCATCAATGACTGCTGGTCACCCTCGGGCCAGTCAAAATCAAGGATCCCACAACCAAATTCTGTTCTCAGTTCAGACTAACCACGAACATGAACCCTGAAGCGTTCCGCGCTCGAATCCACAAATTCTCGTGCAAACCTCCCGGCCATGACGCAGCTCGCCAGCGCGAGAACCAGCGGCGACACCGGGCAAGGGTCAAAGGCCGCGTCGCCGAGCTCGAAGCGGCGCTGTTGAGCACACATAACCGGCTTGACGAAGCACTACAGAGAATCGACGCCCTGACTGCCGAGGTCCAAAGGCTTCATGCTTTGGGCTCAAGTCGTTCAACCCCGCAGATGCAACCGGCCACGCCGAAACAAATTGCTGGACCAACTATATGTACCCAACAAGACTGTGACGGGATTGAAAGAAGGGAGTTAAGCCGACAGCAGCGCCCCGAACCGGATTCTTGCGCCCAGTCCGAGAGCAGCACTCTCGCCCCAGAATCAGATATCTCACCGGCTTACACCACCACTCAAGAGCAAGACATCACGGTAACCACGCCAACCCCGAGCCACGCCGCTATTCGCGAGTCACAGAGCACTAGCTCGACGACTCTTGCAGAAGAACATGCCAACATCGAGGACCCGGACGACTGGCCCCTCCTCCCGGCTCCCGGAGCCGGCGAGTCCACCATACCCTGCGGCGAAGCTTACTCGATAATCAAAGACCGCAGCGCACCTGACTTTGACCTCTCTGCCGTGAACGAGTGGCTGAGGCCGGGATTCCGAAGGGCCACTGTCCCCGGAACAGGATGTCGGGTCCAGACACACCTCCTATTTGCCTTTGTTGATCACATAACCCCGATTTGAGAAGAATCAGTGTGGACAGGGACTTACTGAGCGTCTGGCCCGATCGCGGCGTTGAAAATGGAGATAAACCACGCAGCAGCAACTTGATAAATGCAGGCCGACACAACCCGTTCTCTGCCAGGCCCTAATTGGCTATCCACTCAAGAATCTGCCGCGGGGTTCAACGACCTCCTCCCCTTCACATCATCAACAACACTCACAACAACCTGCTTCACCATGGCCCAATACAACCCCCTAGGCCACATCTCCATCGGCGTGCGGGACTACGCCGTCTCCAACGCCTTCTACACTGCCGTCCTCGCCCCCCTCGGCCTGAAACTAGTCTACGACAGCGAGGCCCCGTCGCCCAGCACCACCACCACCAAGAAAGCCGGAGTACGCACGCTCGGCTACGGGCGCGACAAGGAGCACGAGCTGCTCAACATCTTCGAGTTTAGCGACGACGCGGCGCCGCCCGGGCCGGGGTTCCACCTGGCGTTTAACGCGCCGACGAAGACGGCCGTGGTCGAGTTTCACGCGCAGGCGATGGGGGCGGGCGGCAGCGACAATGGGCTGCCCGGGGTGAGGAAGCACTACGGGGCGCACTATTTCGCGGCGTTTGTGGTGGATCCGGATGGCTGGCGGTTGGAGGTTGTTTGTAAGGATCCTGAGGCGTGAGGGAGAGGGAAGGTTGCGAATACAGGGCAAGGGGGATCATGACGAGGGAAAGGGGCTAGAAGAGCAGGGGATATTTTGGTTTGAGTTGGATGATTGTAGAGACAAAATGAATATGCTGAATGCTCAGGAATGGGGGTCAATTCCAAGTTGACCAACTGCATCCCCTTTGTAAGCTTGCAGTTCCTAGCATCCCATGGCCTGCGGGCTTGTGTATTTCTATTTCTGAGAGAAGGCTCCTGAACTCCCCTGATGAATGGCTTCGACCTCGGTGTTCGAGATGTGATGGGTCATTGCCTCCAATGAGCAGACTTGTCGTGGTCGCCTCTTTTCCAGTCCCGAACGGCATTTGCCTCGAGCCCGGAGTATGCTCCCTTGACGACGCGTAGCTGCCCTAGGGAAGCCCTGCCGTGCCACTTGATACTGCACTCATTCCTCCTGGAGACGAGCACTTGCCCGCCCCTGCTGACCAGCTCGCGTCCCGCTCGAGGCCCGTCCAAGCATAAATAGACCAGCGTTCTCCCGCTCGCTGCAAACTCTTCTCTTCCTTCTGGCATAAGGTTCTGCGCCGACTCAGGTGCCATGGCGGGTTCAAAGCCCTCCATCAATGGTCATCATTGTCGGCACAGTGAGTGGACTCGGACTGGGGAGGTCCAACTCCCCCCTCGGCAGTTCGTGTTCGTCATGGTCCGTTCTGGGGAGCCTACCTAGTGCCGACAGCACCATGAGGTGTACACCCACCCAGCGGTTTTGCAGCCCTTTGCTAGATTGAAGATGTTTGAGTAGCTCGGTTGGCAGCCGGGCCGGATCAGTTCGGCTGCCCGCCAGCGGTCCTGGCTTGCTGTGTCAGCGGCCCGTCGCGAAAGAACTACATTCCCACCACCCCCCGTGTTCGTGCCGAGATGGGGCTAGGAACCTGAGAAGGACAAGGAAGCGGTGAAGGGAAAGGCGGGGAGGTAGTATTGGTCGTCTTACATGCTGTATCTACAGTAGGTATTCATTTCGATAGTGTTTGTTTTGGAGGCAGACTCAGAACGGCATCACTGTCCGCTGATCGTTGGCATGATCGATTGCATTGTGAAATAGGTAAGTAAGTGAAGTTGAAAATGAGATTGTGCAAGAATTTAGTGAGGAGAGCGCCTGCCGTTTTATAGCCAAGTGCTTGGCTCGGCCTGCAGTTACCTACTATGGTTGACTCGGAGTCACTAGCCCGGCAGTGCTGCCTGCTGGTGACGTAACTTGAAGATGAACCCTTTGGGTTGAGCCACTACAGTATTATCATATTAAGTCCTGCACTCTGTGGCAACATGGGACTTGAAAACGAAGGGAAGCTGATGATACGTCCTGGTACCAAAATGATGGGTGCGCCGGTTGTGGTGTTGAGGTGGTGCTACGAAGTGCCTTATCCGGCGATGCAACAATGCCGAGGTGGGTTCGCCACGACCAAACTTTCAGTGATTGGCTGCCCGGGCCAGTGTCGCCATTCTGGAAGCTTGCGTTGCTGGGTTGGGTGCCTGTGCCTCCAGGCCGAAGCGCGTGCGTGGGCTCGCCCGCGGCTTCCTGCATAAGAAGTGCCGGGACGGTCCTGCCGTGCTCGACCATCAAATGGGAGCGGGTTCCGGAGATCGCTTGGTCTTCCGTAAGTTCCATTTTGTTTTTGATTCCTGACGTGTGGGCTTTTTCACGCTCTAGCCCTTGTGGCATGGCCAAGCAGACTGAATAACGGCATTACCTCAAGTTCCTCTGCAGCACTGCCTGCTTTTGTCTCTCTATCAGTCTACCTACCTGGTACTCCGTACAAGTCTCTTTATCTCTGCCCTGACAACCCCCGACACCTCCCACCAGAACTCCCGTCCAACCCGAATTCGACCCCGGCGACACCAGAGAGAGAGCCTGCCTGGCCTGTGCGACCCTTGATCATCACCGTCGAGCCAAGCTTGCGGCGCATCCCCGGTTGGTCCAAGCTTGCGGGCCCTGTAATCCCGTAACAACCTGTACTGTACATCACAGACCTCCCACCAAGCCGGCACCCGTTCCGGCATCTGCTCTGCTTTGAGGCCCAAGACCGGGACACCGAACCTGGTTCTGTATCTCCAGACCTCCAACTGCTTGCAGCTTGGTTGCAATCGGAATTGTGGACTGTCGACTCGATTTGCAGGTCCCATGACGGTGCGTTGCCCAAGGTACAAGTCCATTCTCCCCGCGTGAGGTTGGAGGTTGGCGTCAGAGTTCCGCATTTCCAGCTTCCCTCTTGTCGCCGCAGCCAACAGCTCCATCCATCTCGACATCCTCCCACACTTCTCAAAAAAAAAAAGACAACTAACGGCTGCCCTCCCAGGCCCGCGTCGTCTGATCGGATCCAAACATCTGCGGTTTCCGCCTGCCGCCTGCCGCCTGCCGATTGCCGAGACGGACCTGTTTAGGTTGCGCGTGGCAAGCAACGAGCACGCCCACAGCCGCTGCACCCCACAACCTATTACCTTCGGGGGCGAAATGATTGCGAAGGCTGACTGCAACACCTGATTCAGCTCCCCTCCTACCACGATCCGACTTGCGTCCATCCTCACCTGCGCCGAGCCCGCTTCTCGCCGGTAACAACCTCCCGCTCCGAGATCGCGGCATCTGTGCGACAGTGCAACCTTGACGACCCCCCCCCAAGACCGAGCACACCCGCGTGCCCAGCCGACAACGCGAGATCACACAATGGACGAGTCGCTGGAAACACACTTGGGCTCTGACGCAGCCTTTGCTGCGTCGGCCGGCGGAGCTGCACCCCCCTTTCTTTCGGGCTTGCTCGCCTCGGTCGACACCATCTCGCGGGCTACTTCCCCGGGTCTCCCGTGCGGCGAGCATCAGCATGAAGACGACAAGAAGCGCTACCGCCCCCGCACCTTCAGCTATTTCCGCCTGCTGCCCTTCGATGTCGAGGACGACTCGCACCGGGATGCCGCCCTCCGCGGCATCCTCAAGAACCTCTACATCTCCATCATGGCCGAGGACTTCTCGCCCGGCGCCCTCCACTGGACCCGGGAACTCCAGGGGTGGTTGAACCTCAAGTTCGAGATGACGAGGGAGCTGCGCGCTCGCCTCGCCCGCCTGTACTACCATCTTGCGCTGGCCCCGGGGTTGGATAACAATACCGCCGACCGCTTCTCCCGCATGGTCATTACTTTGACAAGGTTAGACTTTCCTGCTACCTTTATGAACCCTGCTTCAGGTGCTGATTTCTCTTTAACTACAGAAAAAAGCACTACTTGAAACCCGGCGAGGACCTCACCTTCGATTGGCGGCCGCTGTGGAAGGAAATCAAGGCGCTGGTTTTGCCATCCGAGACCGCTTCGCATCAGGGGTCGCGGAGGAGGTCGTCGAAGCATCTCCTGAAGCTTTGCCTGCACGCAAGCTCGTATTTCGACCCCAAGGAGCGCCGTGCCATCCTGGAGGAGCTGCTCCCGTTTTTCAGCACCTCGGCCATGTCAAATGCCTACATCGTTGCTAGCGCCCTCAATGTCATGTTGCCCACCAGCCCCGCGCCCCCTACCGAGCCCCAGTCGCAGCCGTCTGACCTTTTCCCGACCTTTTTCCACCTGTGGTCGCTCATGACCAGGTCAAAAGCTTTCGATGTCTGCTTCATCGACATATTCTCGCGCATGGCCCGGGACTACCTTGGTTGCACTCACGTGCCTTTTACCGAGCACGGCATCTTCACCCGCGAGCAGTCGGACCTCATCTTCACCGCCATCCTGCGCTTGACCGAGATCCCCGTCGGACAGGCCAACTCGCCGTATGCCTCGCTGGATTATGCCTCGGGCTTGGGCGCCTACCTGGAGAAGGACAAGAAAAAGTACCCCGTCCCGTACATGATCGCGCGGTGGATTGCGCATTCCTTGTCGCCTCTGTGCCTCGAGCAGGAGAGCTCCATTCTGGCGAACCTCGAGGGCCTGATGGAGTCCATCGACACCTTCTTCCACCCCTCCAACCAGGGGTCATGGACTGGCTTCTTAGCCCAGCTCACCTATTTCCTGACCGACATCTTCGTGTCCCGCTGGAACCGCGAACAGAGTGGCGAGCTTGATGTGCCCCCTGAACGCCGGATCAATAACGAACTGAAGAAGCGTTTTGTGCTCGCCCTGAAGGAAGTGGCCTTCATGGGGCTCTTTGCCAAGAGCTCCAAGGTGGTCAACTACTACTACTCGACCCTGCAAGGTCTCGCATACCTCGAGCCAGACTTGATGCTCCCCGGCGCACTGCAGCGGTTTTACCCCAGTCTGCAAGGCCTTGTCGAGGTCCACCGCACAACATCCAGTCTCTGCGGTCTCCAGATGATCGCCAACATCATGTCGAAGCAGAAAGGGTACCGGTGCCACATCACGGCGTTGCTGGCGCTGGCGCTGCCTGGCATTGACGCCAACGACCTGGGCAAGACGCAATACACCCTCAACTTCATCCAGAGCGTGGCTTACAGCATCCCCTTTGTGCCGCTGGCGCACGAGGATGACAGGATCCACGACACAAGCCTCGCCATGAACTGGGTGCAGGCCGAGATGGAGAGAATGGAACGCGAAGGGCAAGATGTTAAGATCTGCTACAACGAGGAGCTGACAGACGAAGACGAGGCCAACATTCTGCGCTCGTCGACTGCCGGCCTCGGCGAGTTCGTCCTGGCGTTGCTGGGCAAGGTGTTTGCGTTGCTGGAGAACCTCCCGGATGCTAGCCACCTTCGCACAGGCTCGCCAGAGGACAATGTCATCAACACGTTGCCGGCAGCGCTGACGCCCCTTTTCGCATCGCTGTCCCCAGAGCTCTTCGACATGGCGCTGGAGAAGCTCGCCACCTTTGTTTCCAGCCACGTGGTCCATCAAGCTCGGGATGCGATGGCTTGGATTTGCAATGCCTTATGCAAGGTCAACCCGGAGAAGACCCTGAAGGTGTTTATCCCAATGTTGATCGTCAATATCCGCAACGAAATCGACTACAACGGTGCTGCGTCAGATCGGAGCAGCGGCACCGAGGTGCTTCCTCGGGATCGCGCCCTCGTCTGGCACGTCAGCATGCTCAGCATGTGCGTCGTTCATGTGGGCGCTGAGGTTGTCAAGTACAAGGATGAGCTCTTTGGGATTGCCGAGTACATGCAGGAGAAATGCCGTGGCCTGCCCACCATCCACATCTCAAACTACATCCATCATCTGCTCCTGAACTTGACGCACACTTACCCCATCGACAATACTCTCTACGAGCCCGATCGCATCGCCCGTGGCCTGGACGTCGATGATTGGGGCCGCGCAACTACCCCGTCAGAGCTCACCATCAAGTGGCATCGTCCCTCGCATGCCGAGATCCTGTTTGCTGTGGAGCTCTTCGAGAGCCAGGCCAGGAGCGCAGCGCGGAGACTCGAGCAACTCATGAGTGACGACCCACCCGTCAGTAGGAAGGGGAAGAACAAAGAGTGGTCGGATGAGCTATCGCGGAGCCTGACTGCGCTCAGATTGATCATCTCGGGCGTCGCCACTCTCTTTGACCCGATTCGCGCCTCTGGGGAAAGGAGCAACCCGGGCGCAAACGGCGGTGGCAAGACTGATGAAGACGGCGATACCATGATGATGGAGGAGGACGACGATCCCCTCGCTGAGGTGGCGGACGATGACGAGCTCAAGCGGCAGTTCCACTATCCGGCTGGCTACCTGCTGAGCCCCAAAGATCCCGTCTACGACCGCATCCACAGCCTGCGTGAAGACGTTGGCAAGCTCCTCTCACGCACTCATGCCTTCTTGAACGCGAGCCAGGAGGACGACGTCGCGTGCTTTACCGCACTGTATGCCACGTACAGGACGTGGATTACCGACGTCGGTATCGAACGGTCGGCGCATCCGCTGGAACGTCTTGTCCGCCTGTACAAGGCCGACATCTCCCCCTTCAAGATTAGTGGTCTCCGGAAAGTCTACCCCCGGCCGCTGCTGATCAAGCGGGCGGATGCTTACCAGCTTCAACGCGTCAAGTATAACTCGGCATACCGCAAGAAGAGCGAGCTAGACAAGCAGCTGCTTCTCGACCTCGCCGAATCATGTACATCGTCGTACTCGGACGTGCGCCGCGTAGCCCAAGGCGCCCAAGACTCGTCCCTCAAGGTCCTGCTCGGGGGAAGGCCGCTCGTCATTCCCGTTGTCCTGGACAGACTGCGCAAGGCGCTGGAAGAAAACGACCATGACCGCATTAAAGGAGCAATGTACACGCTCCTGTTCACAACCTTGATCAAGACGGTCATGCGGGACTGGCGCTTCGCTCCGGACCTGATGCGCCTGTACATCCAGACTGCCAGCGTCGACAAGTCGTCGATTCAGAACCTGGGCTCATCCGCGCTCTACCCCCTTCTCGAGTTCGGCAAGCCGCTCGAGCGCATGATCATCTTTGACCGGGATATCGTCGAGACCATCCAGCCTGCCGAGGACTGCTCGGCCACCATCAAGCGCCGCAACGACTTTATCAAGGAACGTCGCACCAAGGTGGAGGCGAAGAAGGCTGCGCTGGGCTTAGAGCTGACCGAGAAGGCGCGCGAGTCCCACTGGAAGGTTGCAAACAGATGCACCATCTTTGCTCTGAACTGCACTCTGCGGTTTGACACGCTTGGGAACCCGGAGTTCATCGACCTCGTCGCCAACGGCGCCAACGACCAGCATCCCAGCCTGCGATCGAATTACCTGTCGGCTTTCTCGGCGTTATTTACTGCAATCGACATGCGAGCCGTCTATGGCCACGACTACAGGAACTACCTCACCGAGGGAGAAAAGGACGAGAATAAGTTTCAGGTGCCGGTGCCGACTGACGACCCCGAGGTGACGGAGAAGTTTCTTGCGCAGTTTGAGGATTACGATGAGGCCAACTACTTTGTGGACTGCGACCACCCTGGTTGGTTGGTGTGGGGGAAGCAGCTCACCGTGTCCCGCGCCGATCCGAAGCCGTTCCTGGCCTACGACGAGGTCGAGGACCGTGTGCGCGAGCAGATCGGGAAAATCATCACCAGGGACTGGTTCAAGAAGTGCTTCGACTACCTCAAGCAGGAGCCGAGAGATTCTGGGGCCGACCGCTTCCGCATGCAGAACGTCGTGCTGCTGATGAACGTGTTTGACCTGATGCACTACGGGAAGACAACCGCCACGTTTGAGGACATCGTCGAGCTGACCAAGGAGGTGTATGGCGACGGCAGCGACAAACATCAGCATCGCGCAACTGCCGAGATCCTCGGCGCGCTGCTTACTGGGAGCGTGGAGGACCCCAAGGAGATGCGGGACAAGGTCTGGAAGTTTGCGGCGCCCATGATGCTCAAGGTCATTGCCGATGACCTGACCCCTGACAACCTGTCGTACTGGATGACATGCCTGCACGTTATCATCGACGGCAAAGATCCCCGACGGTCTCGGGAGCTGACCGAGGTGCTCGCGTCGTTCCGTCTGGATATGAACTCGAACGCTGCCTTCAAGGAGTCCTCCAAGGTCCAGCTGATCGAATTTATTATTAACGACGCCGGCTGGCACTTCCGCCACGAGAAGCCCATCCTCGAGGACTGCCTCGCCCACATTGACCACCCCTACAAATCGGTGCGTGAGTCGATCGGTAGGATAATCGCCACCATCTACCGCACCCGGTACCACGAGTCCTTCAAGGACGTGTCGACGCTGCTGGAGCAGAACAAGGCCGAGTCGCCGATCGGCATCCGCGCCTACCAGCCGTCAGAAGAATTCTCCGCCACCATCACGGACGTCTTCTCGCGCATTGAAAAGTGGCGCCACGAGCGCACCCCCGGCCAGCAAACCCCCTCCAGCTACACCTCGGGCTCGAAGACGGTGCTCATCTGGCTCGACAGCATGCTCTCGTCGCAAGAATGCATCCAGCTGGTGCCGTTCTTCCCGGACCCCTTCATCGACCAGCTCCTGCACATGATGGACGTCAAGGAAGACCCGGAGCTGATGAAGCTCGCCTACCACGTGTACCGGCACCTGCCCAACATCCCCTTCCGCTCGGGCGAGGACGACGCCTTCATCGCGGCGCTCATCCGCGTCGGCAAGACGGCCGCCTCGTGGCACCAGCGCCTCCGCGCCCTCGTCAACATGCAGGTCGTCTACTTCCGCCGCCTGTTCCTCACGCAGCCCGCCCAGCGCACCATGCTCTTTGACGCCGTCGGCGACATGCTCGCGGACCCGCAGCTCGAGGTGCGCGACTGCGCGAGCGCCACCCTCGCCGGCATGATCCGCTGCTCGCCCGCGTCGATCCGCAACCCGGTCATCTACCAGCTCAAGGACCGCTTCGAGCTGCAGCTGCGCCTGAACCCTATGCCCAAGAAGAAGGTGCCGGGCACCGACACGCCCGTCGACACGCAGAAGCAGATTGTGCGGCGGCACGCGGCCGTGCTCGGGCTCGGCGCCCTGGTCGAGGCGTTCCCGTATGCTACGCCGCCGCCCAAGTGGATGCCTGAGGTGCTGGCGGGCTTGGCGACGCGCGCCGCGAGCGACCCGGGCGTGGTGGGCAAGGCGACAAAGGCCATTTTGGCCGAGTTTAAAAAGACGAGGCAGGATAGTTGGGGGGTGGATCAGAAGGTGTGTTTCTTTTTTTTTCTTTTTTTTTCTTTTTACTCCTTTTCTTCTCTTTTTTCCTTTTTACTCTTTTTTCTTCTTTTTTTTGCTTTCTTTTTTTACTCCCCTCTCCGTCCCCTCCTCTCTCCATGTCCCCTTTGCTTGATGACGGTTCCCACTTCTTTTCTTTTCTTTTGCCCCTCCCCTTTGCTTTAGGGGTTCCCTCATCGCCCTCCCACCCCCTTTTTTCTCTCTTGTTCTTTATAGCCCTGTTTTGTTCTCCCATGGATGGCACCCCGCCCCTTCTTGATACAAAGAGTGATGATGACTGACTTGACGGTGTCCTGTAGTACTTTACGAGCGAGCAGCTGGAGGATTTGGAGGGTGTCCTCTGGAAGAGCTACTTTGCTTGATGAGAGGAGGGAATGGGTAAAAAAGAGAATGGAGTGGGAGGGGTTGGTTGACGTTAGTTGGGCGGGGGAGAGAGGTTAATGTTGGGTGCGGGCGGGGGTAGGTGGGTGGCAGCGCAAAACAACATCAGCGGTTGGTCTTTGTAGTGTTGGTATTGGTATTGTGTGGGCAGGCATGTCAGAAGGTGGGGGAGAGAGGGTGGGGAGCGTGGGATCGGCCGATGAGGGATGAGGGATGATGGATGATGGATGATGGAGAGATGGATGGATGGATGGATGAATCTGTTTTGTATGGTTGGTTGTATTGCTCGAAACAGCATGGCAAAAGAGTATCCATTGACTTCCAGGTTGTATGGGCTTGTTGTGCTGCATTGTATGGTGTGGCCTCGAAGAGAAGAGAACGAGGCGTCGATTGGCAAAGGGGTTGGTTGGGGAAGTGGGTAGGTAGGAGCGCTTGCATTAGGTAAGTTGAGGGTACAACTGAGAATGTTTGCTAGGCGATGAAGGAAGGAGTTGTAAGGTGATCAGATGTATAAAGGGGTGATGACTGAGGAGAGTGTGCATGCAACCAGAGACTCCAGAGAGTGTTGTTCAGGAGGCGGAACGCAGGCGATCTGTCATTTGATCTGTCGAGACGAGATGGTGGGCACAAACAACAACGATGGAACTACAGCTTTCCAAACAATCAAGGTTGAATTCATAGCAAGAGGAGTGGAGTAGGAGGGGACCAAAAAAGGGTGTGGAATGCAGGAGCAAAAGATGATCGACCCAGGGATCGAACCTGGCACCTTCTCGGTGGGAAGAACCCAGTTTAATTCAACTTTTTGTGAACGAGACGTGATAACCACTACACCAGCCGACCGTTGAGGTTGTCGTCCCAAAATCATTGTTGAAGAGGTCACTGCCCTTGCCCACCGCGTTTCCTCGTTGAGAATAAAGACAAGGAGCTGGCGAGCGGCCGAGAAGACAAGAACTAGGTAACAAGGAGTTGGCTTGCCGAGAGAGACAGTAGTAAAGGAGAAAAAATGCAGGTAAGGAGACTACTATTCTTGACTAGAATCCTAGTCCTTAGGGCACCTACTCGAACCTTATGTTTGGATTCGAAAATACAGCGGGAAAATGGCAAAAGGGAGGAATGGAAAAAGGGAAACTGTAAAATGAAGAAGAGCCGGGTTATCCGAGCGAGCGGTTAAGGGTTGACAAGTGACAGTATTAATTAGGTAAATCCAGGGCGTAAACAGCAATGGACAGGGAGACAAAAAAAGGTGTTTCAATTCTGGTCAGAACTCGAAGACTCAGAAGACGAAGACTCTGAGATTATCTGCTCCACTTGATGTTCCTCATCCCACCATTCGCGCAGGCGGCCTAGCGCAAATTCATCGTGCCTCTTGAGAGATATGAACAGTTCAGGGTCCTCTGGATCAGCGAAGCCTGGGGTTCCGCTGGATAGTAGTCGGCATCGAAATGGCCCGCACGAATCGAAGTCGATAAGGACTGGAGAGCAGGAGCCATCGTCGGCCTCCCGTACCATGATATTGTAGGGGTTGATATCGTTATGGGCTAGACCGAGCGAGTGTATATAGTCGACGGCCGACTCGAGGCCCGCCAGGAAGGCCTCCTTGTCCAGTTGCGCAAACTTGTCGCGCCTTTTGTGTGCGTAATCGCGTAGAGTCCACTGTAGAGATTCCAGTATGATGGCCGTAATACGGCCGCGGCAGATTCTGCAGCCGAGATACCGGACGATGTACGGATGAGGCGTCTTGGGAACCCTCTCCAATATTCGTACCTCGTCCAGCAGCTGATCTTTTGGCCTATTGCCGCGTCTGGGAATCTGCCTTCCTTTCCTTCTCTTCTCCGCCAGTTCCGTACGCGTCTCGTATCGCCGAACGCCACCACGCTTCGTGAAGGCAACACCGTTGTCCAAGTTCTCAAGCGCGACAGTGACGGGCATATCGGCAGGTATTTTCGGGTAGATGCCCTTGTCGTCGATGCGCTCTAGCCCGGCAATGAACTCGGCCCGAGTTATTTCCTTTGGCATTTTGTGCGATGTGCCCATGTAAGCCTCGTCATCGGCGGTGAAATGGCACCACCTAACGAAAACGGAGTCGTCTTCGAACACCGTTACCCTGATGTGTATTCCCGCCAGAATAGTGCACTCTCGCGCAATTGGCTCCGGCCAGGGCTCCGGCCGCTTTAAGCGGGCTAGGTGAGCTAGGGGTGAGCTATAGTGGTTCACCCTGCTCCGTCGGTCGCGCGAGCTAGAGTAAGCTACGGGCGGTAAGGCACTTCGTCTAGATAACTCGAGCGGCCGCCCCCCTCGTTACCTACTCCCTTACCCCGAATTTCACGAAATAGAAAAATAGAGACTAGATAGAAAAAGGAGAAAAGAAATCTAGAAAATCTAAGAAAAATAAAAAGGGAAAAGGAGATAAAAAAGGTAGTATAGTACTATAGAGATCTAATACTATATCCTGTCTTATTTTTAGTAGATAGTAGGATCCTTCTTATTTTAATTATATCCTCCTCTAATGGCAAGACCCTATAACCCTCGCTCACCCAGGGGGTGGGGGTGGGGGCTATAGTATAGTCAAGCTAGTGGGTTCGGCCCGGTTCTTAGGGGTCTGGCTGGACTGGAAGCTATCCTAGAGGGCCCACTGCCAGGCAGTGGAACGGAAGCTAAGGACCTAGGACTTTGCCCTGTCGAGGATTGCAGCCAAAACGTAGGGCCCAAGCCTTGCCCGGGCCCAGGAGATCTATACTAAGTGTGTAACGGTCCCAATGAGTGTATTGCAACTAGCTAGTGACGACTCTACGAGTATACTAAACTTAAGGAAGGAAAGAAAAAAAGAGAGCAGAACCTTAGGGCTCTGGATAAGTCTTTATATGACTAGATGGAGAGTTTAGTTGCCCGGGCCTCCAGGCCGTCGGTCGTGATATTATAGTCCTTACGAGGTTCCTGGCGAGGAGTGTCGTCAGGGGTGACGCGAGGCCGTAGGGTGATACAGGTATATACGGGGTGCTGACGTTACGTTGGTCTTCGTCTAACTAGATAGAGATGGTAGACTAAAAGGGGGTGAATGCGATAGGTCGTTAGCTAGGGGATATTGTTGATATTAGTTGGCCGAGGGTTGCTAAGGCCTTTATAAGGCCTAGCCCATTATATTACTCCCCTCCTTTCTCTAACGATATATCATCTTCTATAATCTTCCTATAAGTAGCTTTATACTAGTCGAGGGCTTCTGTCTCTAGGAAGGTACTTAGGGGTTTCTATATAGGTTGTATATAGCTAGTCTACTTAACTAGTACCTTTGTCATTCCTCTTATCTTTCTTGAATCGAGGATCTCCTCGATTTACTATTCTTTGTTGCTATCTACGCTATCCTCTAGGACTACTATAAAGAGTTATATATCGTCTTAAACCTATAATAGTAGTAGATTATCGCTAGCCCTTTTTAGCTATATAATATAGAAGATATTATAGATGTTACAGGTTACTGTAGCAAGGTCACCTATGGCCGTGGGGCGGCCAGGGGTGACAGAGCATCCCCTTAAAAGGGATGCCGCCCCCCTGAACTTAGACTTAGAAGAGACAAGAGATCTTTACTACACTACTGATATACGTGCTAGCGTTCAGCAGTGCCGCTCTTAGTATGCGAGACAATCGTAAGACTGAGAGCAAGATTCTCGACCTATCAACAGTAAGAATCATAGCTTACCGTTATACGGTTACCGAGGACCGTCGATGTATAACAAGTAGTACCTACTATAGAGCACTCGACTCTGCGAACCACGGACTTTAGGCCGTGGACAAACCAGCTAAGTATTGCTAACCAAGTCCCCTTAGTACACAAGAGAAGACTCAGAATAGGCAAAGTCAAGCCCTATAAACGATAGCGAGCGTAGAGATATATATCGAACACTTAAGTTTATTAGGGACTATAGAATCACCTATACTGTTAAGTAGGTACCTAACGCTAAATCAGAAGTTATTGAATACCTCGAGGTAGCTGTAGCCCTCGAACTAGTACTACCCGGGAGTAGATACGTCTAGCAATACGCCGAGTAGCTATACGTCTCAGAGTATCTAGAGAACTAGATTCTAGATTACTACGTCCCGCGAGTAGTCCTTGGAATTATTAAACGTAGCGTTATTATAGTAGTTAGTAGAAACCTTATCCTAGACCCTAGAATCGACCTATTATAACAATAATTAGTAGAGTCTTCGAGTTAATAGACTCGGGGGATATAAGAGACCCTAATACTATAGGATTCAGCTACTCGGTAACTAGGGCCCGCTATACTACTAGATATAACTACGAGACTAGCTTAGTAACGTTATAAGGATTAGTAGACTACTCTACTAGCCCTAGTAGTTTAGAGTAACGTCGGCTGTAACGAAGCCCTAACCTTTCTATAATAAGTATTATAGATCTATAACAACTGAGAACAAGCGACTTACACTTATCTCTATAATAGTACCGAAGAACCTATAGAAGGACTATAAGGACTATTATCTAGTAACTAATTCCTATAACAAGAGCGATTACTATCTCCGACTTCGTAACTTATTAGCATTTTCGACTAGATACCTAGGCCGGCTATACCGGAGTATAGAACCCCTGCCGGACCTAGGACAGTTACCTACGCTATAGCTAGATACAACCGTTCTAACCTGGAGGCCGAGCAAAGTAGAACGTTATTACCGTTCTAGGATACTAGAAGCCCAACCTATAGGCCGAGACAATACTAGGAAGGACTATCCCTTAGATATACTGTTACCGATACGCCGGTTACTATTAACTAAGTACTCTCCGCTCAACAAGATTTTATAAAGTAAATAATACGAATGATAAGTAACCTAGCAACGATAATAGAAAGGACTAATAGGACAACGAACGTACTAACGAGTGCTAGGAGCGAGATATACCCCGGGACAGTACTATAGTAATAGATTCCCTCTACTATATTAACCCGGGACTAGTAACAAATACTATCTACTAGGTAAAACTAGACCTAGCTATAGGAGTAGACCCTATAAGGTATGTCTGCTTAGAAGATCTAGGACACCGGGCTATTCTAGTCCGACCTAAGCGACACTAGTACTAGGAACTAGGATATCTAGTACGAGAATAACTAGCTCTATTACCGTGACGTAAACCTCTGGATTTAGCGTATAGAATAGGCTATCAAGTTTCACCTGCCTAGAGAAGAGGTCCTCCGCCGAGAGATATAGACCCTCCTTAGAGAAGTAGTACTCTAGTAGTACAAGTAGTAGCTCTCGAGTACCGAAAAAGCTACCCTATATTTCTCTACGACTAACTGGACTATATAGATCCTAAAGGTATTCGGTATCAAGCGATACAAAGCGGAGAAGTAGCTATTGGAAAATAGGTATACTACTAAGGACAACTATAATAATAAACTAGTTAGGAAGTTCGCTATAGAATGTTTTAAGTATATATATATCTAGGGAGATACTATAGATACCTAACTTATAACTCGTTTCTATAAGTATCTTTACCTAGAGCTCTATTAACTATACCCTAAGCCTAGAGCAATAATAGAGATAGGTATATTCCTTAAAACCATCGAGACTAAAGTAAGAGTAGTAGGAGATAAGCTCTAATAGGACGCTAAAGAAGGTCGTATCCTAGGCAATAGGTACTACGCCTATAAGGCTGATAAGGAAGATAGTTATAACAAGGACCTAGAGGTAGAAGAGGACGAAGCTTACTAGGGAAGGCGAGATAGATATAATAACTTTAGCCGCTTTAGAGGAAGTAGAGGCAATTATAGGCGAGGAGGAGCCTAGTAGTATAACAACGGATACGAATTACAGTACCTATATAACAATAGATATAAGCTACAGCTCCCGTATAGCGATAGGGACTTCTATAGAGCAACCCGAGGTAGGAACGGCTTTAGGCTATATACTAACTATAGGAGATTTAGACTAGATAGATCGAAAGATTGGAGATAGCCTAACTATTACTAATGCTACTAAAGATATACTATAAGACACCTGTATAGAGATAGATCCTTCTCCTACTTCAGAGAAGTATAGGTAACGGGAGATAGCGAGGAAAGCTATATCTACTACGAGACCTTAGAGAAAACAGGATACGTCCTCATTAAGGAATATAACTTAGAAGCTAACGGAGATGACCCCGAGGACAAGGAGGAGGATACCGCCTACTATATCTCCTCTACTAAATACTCCCCTAGCGTTAACCTACTTACCTATAGATTCTAGAGATATACCGCTTGTAGCGAGACTTTCGCTACTCGCTATAAGCTCTTCAAGTATACGACAGAGGGCTGTCAGAATATAGAGTATAATAGCCGGAATAATATCGATTTCGGTAAAAGAGAAACTAGTAACAAGTATACTAATCTAGTCTTGACTAATAGATAGATAGTAGAAGTATAGCTATATACCCCGCTATTGATAACTCTCGCTAAGCAAGCTATATACCTTAAGATCAAGATTAGTACTAACCCTAGAGAACTTAGTATAGAGGTATACTTCGATATAGGTAGTAATACTAATCTAGCTAACAAGGTATAGATCTCGAGATAGGCTAAAAACCCCTACTAGATCGACGTAAC
Organism: Parachaetomium inaequale; assembly: GCA_033296685.1. NCBI lineage: Eukaryota > Fungi > Ascomycota > Sordariomycetes > Sordariales > Chaetomiaceae > Parachaetomium > Parachaetomium inaequale. The sequence continues at coordinate 1,244 of MU854436.1, read as the reverse complement.
GCCGTACTTCGTTAAAGGTATTAGTACCCGCTTAGAGATCAAGTAGCAAGTTAAGTTCGATTTCTATATTCAGGGTAAAGTGTATAGCACTATAATCGAGGGATACTTTACTACTAAGGCGGATATAATCGAAGGTCTAGGAGTAAAGCTACTTATTAGAACCGACTTTATAGTCTGTAATAGAGTTAAGATTAACCTTACTACTATAACTTGTTACTTCCGATCTATATATAATATAAGAGTAAGAGCGTTAGTAGTATATACGAGAGTAATATAGAAAGTAAAAGCAAGTTATATAGTTATAGTCCAACTAGGTTAAAAGGCCCTTATCGCTATAATATATACCGGCCTGCCCGAAACAGCCCTAGACAACTAGCTCTACTTCGTATTATATACCAAGGGTATTCTAGACGCTATCGTTGACGATAATACCGCTAACTACGCTGCTATAAGGAACACTATATCCTAGCCTATTATAGTTGTTAAAGGGTAGTGTATTAGATATATCATTTAGTATAGAGTACAAGACAATATCTATATAATAGTATAGAACCTGATAAAGCAATCCTAGGATGATATTCTAGAGGAAAAATAGGTACTACTAGTAACTAACGTACTAGTAGGAACTAACTAAAAGGTACTAGAAGCAAGAGAGCTAATAGAATAGAACTAAATACTACCGACGAAGTAGGACTACTATACCCTGTCCTATAGTATTGAGAAGCTAGGCGACCTCCCGTCCGTCAAAACGAAAGCGGGAGTCAGCGTTTATAATAAGGACCCCTAGTTTACAGAAGTAATAATAGTACTGCTAGACAAGTACAATATCTTCCGTAACCGTAGTATCGTCCCTATACCTAAGGACCAGAAGATAAGGATCCCGTTCGTCGATAGATAGCAGAATTAGCTCAGAACCGTCAGGCCCTACGCCCAAGGTACTAAGGACTAAGCCATTGTTGACGAAGAACACGACAAACTCTATGCGCAAGGAAAAATAGAGTTTATAGACTAGCCGACCCCTATCGTATACCCTATATTTACAGTCTACTACGAGGTAGAAGAGAAGAAAAAAGGGAGAGCGGTAGTAGACCTACAACCAGTTAACAAATATATAATCCCTAACGTCTACCTACTACCGGACTAGGACGATATTATAAACGATATAATAGGAAACAGTATATTCACCGCTTTAGATACCTTAAGATTTTTCTTCTAGCTCCCGATCGCCGAGGAGTACTATAACT
>MU854435.1:76990-99209 GCA_033296685.1 Parachaetomium inaequale | reverse complement strand
GTGGGAGGGGGGCGATTGGGGGGTGGGTGGGGATGGGGAAGGGGAAGGGGATGGGGAAGGGCGTTGTGATGTGCGTTGTTATGTGCGTTGTGATGCAGACGATGCTGGGGTTGGGCACGCGGGGGGACGTGGTTCTCGTCCGAGGTTGGCTTTGAGTTGCGAGGCGGGTTGGCGTTGAGTCGAGGTCCAGTGGCCACCGGCTTTCTTCCCCTGGCCCCTACGCTGTGCGCCCTGCGAGGGGGCGTGATGGGCGTGTTCCAGAGCCTGGCCGGGATTGTGTCTGGGCCGTAGCGGTCCAGTGAGCCTGACCTCTTCTTGCGGCAGCTTGCTGTTGGCCTCGGTGATCTAGGCTCGGCGGCATGATGCTCGAGACCGTCATCTGTTGTCTGCCGGGCGGTGCCGCCGCGCTCGGGGCGCTTGCTCGGTCGCAGCTTGGAGAAGAACTCGGTCACGGATTTTGAGAGGTTCTTGCGCCTGACGGCGTCGGAGGACACGCGGGGCTTGTCTGGGTGGCGGGCTGGTGAGCCTCTGGTGTCTCTTGGACGCTGGGTCTGTCGCCGTGGTGACAAGGGACTGGTTCCCCGACGGGAGCTCCTAGCAGGGAGGGAGGCCATGCTGTTTGCTTTGTTGGGACTCTGCCATGGGACGTAATGATGTTGCTTTGGGTGCGTACAGCTGTGCTTGGAGGGGCGAGAATCCGAAACGGCCTGCCTAGGACCTACCCGTACACAGACGGACCTGCTTGCCTTTGAGGGCCCGGTAAATATTTGGCTGGTTGAGCCATCCGTCAGGTGTAAAAAAAACTGCTACTTGCCCACGAGGCCAGTGGTGCCGGTAGGCCAAGCATGACCAAGGCGGCTAGGTAGGTGCTTTCCAACACCTGCCTGCCAGGCGGATGTCGTTTTCAAGCTGTCTCAGGAAGGATTAGTGCGATGGAAGATTTCCCGTGCGTCCTGCTAGTGCACATGTCATGGAGAGAGCCAGAGCGAAGGTTGCGGGGGCAAGTACCGGCAAACCAACGGCGGTCCTCGAGGAAGGAGTTGCGGGGGCCCGTAGGGCCACCTTGAAGCAAATCCCAGTTCACCTCTCTCTCGAACTTCCCCGGGTCGGGTCTTGGACCCTGGACAGAAACCTCCTGAACACGCACCATCCCCTTTTCCTCTCTCGGACTTCGAGAGCCTCTCCCGCTGTCCGTATACTCCACAACCCCCCGCCCCACCCACGCTGTCGGGTGTTGATAAGGTCCAGCATCTCCCGCCTCTCCACACGACGTCCCCGGCGACCCCCGAGTTCCGCTCAGGGGTGTACCGGGGAAAAGCACCGCGTCAGTGGTTTAGTGGTAAAATCCATCGTTGCCATCGATGGGCCCCGCGTTCGATTCGCGGCTGACGCATCCTTTTGCTTCACAGCTCTTGTCTGCCTATCTCTTGTTTTCACTTTTGTCCTTTCCTCGCTTTTTTTTCATTCCATCGTCTTCAGTTTTATTCTCTTTCCGCTTTTCTCCTCTTTTTCTCTTTCCGCTGATGTTGAGTTGGAATCAATCACGGGTTAAGCAGGTGGACTGCGTGCAGGCGTTGCAACCCAGGGCAGTTGTGTAAGTCACAGGTATACTGCCCAAATGGGCAATTCAACAACCATTTATCCCCCCCTATAACGCCAAAACACCTGAAAATGCTAGAGCATGAAAAGTATGCACCCCAAAATGGCCGTTGCCGGACACATCACCCAGTCTTTGCTTCCCTATGATACAGGCGGGCACGCTCACTAACAAAAAAGAAAAGCGCGTCCCCCCCAACACCCACACAACACCCACACACAATACCCAACACAATATGCCCAACCCTCCCCTCATCCCCCCTCAAACCCTCCTCGAAGGAAACCTCTCCTGCGTCCACCGCCCGGCCCTCGCCCTAGCCAACTTCTCAGGCGAGTGCACATAGCTTCCCCCGCCCTGGCCCTGATCCAACTGCGCCGCCGCCATGGTCGCGCGCCGGTGCTCCTTGAGCGGGCTGCTCTGGCGGACCATGCGCTCGGCCAGGTCGCGCTGCTCGAGCGCCGCCATCTCACGGTTGTTGCGCGGCGACTGGTAGACGCCGTTCATGTCGCCGAGGCTGGTCGCTTTCTTGAGGGGGGAGTTCATGTGCGTGTACACGCCGAGGCTGCCGCCGTAGCCGGAGTTCGGGGGGAGGTTGAAATTTGTGCTGGTGCTCGTGCCGGTTGAGGTGGTTTTGGAGATGGTGGAGGGGGTTGAGGGCGGGCCACCGCCGCCCGCGCCTGTGGGTGGGAGGCTCTTTCGGAGGGCCGAGTGTCGTTGCTGCTGTACCTGAGCAGCGAAGGACGGGGGCACGGAGGCCCGGGGTTTGGCCGAGGGGGTGAATGGGTTGGACGGCATTGCGGACCTCAGCTGCGGGGACATGGTCGTCCTCGTCTGTGCGGGCTGGTTGCCGTCCGGGTTAACATATCTGGCGTAGTTCGGGTTCGGGTGTGTCTGGAAGGAGCGCTGGACCACTGTTGCTGGTGTGCCGATGGTGATCTCCTCCTGATCGATCTTCCCGTCGTTAATCGACACCTGCGTCGAGACTTCACGGACCACCGGGTGGAGCCGCGGGTGGACGTATTTGACGTCATATTCGTGCATGACCTCCTTCTGGATGATGGCCGTGTCCTTGCTCTGCTGGGAGAAGCGGGAGTGCATGAGCAGCAGCTGCGCCGAGAGGATGACCTGGAGGAGGAAGCACTTGAAGACGGTAACGCTCGGGCGCGGATCGAGCATCGGCAGCGGGAGGAAGAGCATGTGGATGAGGACGTGGCCCGGGCTGAAGAGGCAGAACATGCGCAGCGTCGCCGGGTACGGATCCCATACTTTCATCTCCCACACGTCGCGTGTCCTGTCGGGGTGTGCCCGCTGCTCGGCAGTCTCAGGTCTCAGAACTTCCTGGATGAGACGGAGGGGAGTCGACGACGCAGGAGGCGAGTCGACGCGGACGCGCTGCGCCGAAGGTGTGCCCGGCCCGGCAGCCTCAACGTTCATCTCGAAAAGCCGATAATGGCGCGATCGCGTCATCGTGTAGAAAGCGTTCAGGGCCGAGATGGAGATCAACGTCCATTGGAGGAAGTTGGCCTAACGGAATCGCACATGTCAGCGAATGTCCCAGGCAACGCGCAGCGAGCATCTCCGACTTACCAGGAGGGTGAACCAGCCATTAGCGGGCGCATCGCCAAATACATCATCGACGGCATCGCGTGTCCTGCCGGCGTTGGCCCGCGCGACCAGAAAGATGAAGTTGGCCGCAAGCCCGAATCGGGTGCCGAACGTCTTCGAGTCCCAGTTGAAGGTTTGTATTTCCTCGGACAGCCAGAGGTAGAAGTCCATGGGATTGAGCATGGCGCGGAGCCTCTCGGTGAGAGGCTGGCGCCTCACAAGCCGTTGAGGTCGCGGAGGCATGGTGAAGCGATCTGACTGAGCTTTGCGGATCGCGATGCGATTTCTTTGTTTGGCCTGTCTTGGGCTTTGCGGTACACAAGAAAGGCGAAGACGGCGGATAGCTGAGACGTGGAGCCGTCTGTTGATCGACTCAACCGCGGTGCTGAAGCAGCCGAGTCATTTGTTGCAGCGCAGTTGCGCAGTTCGGGTCGCCGATGCGAGTTGGTAGTTGAAGGTGCAAAATCTCCAAGCCGTTGTTTACTGGCCGCTGTCAAAGAATCGGACCCAGCAACAGCTCCACTGGGCTTTGGTGGGCTGAAAACGGAAGGCTATGCCGGAGCAGGGGTCGGCAGCGGCAAGCAGGCAGGGGCAGCGGGGTCGCAGTGGGTCCCGGCCGTCTGTCTGTTGGTCAGAGCTCCGTCCGGCGTCATCCCACGGAACGGCTCAGCACGGGACGGGACCTGGAGTCCTGGACATCGTACACTCCATCAACAACCCTTTCTTACGGCCAAACAACAACCCGCCAGAGATCGATTGCGGCGACCGATTCACCCGACTTTGGCGGCCCTTCTTCTCCGCTAACCGCCAATTGCTTCAATTCCCGACTCCCCGCGACCGAGATGGCGTCACAGGCAGACTTCCGCGACAGGCAGTTCCTGGCTGTGATCGGGGACGAGGCAAGCCGCTTCTGCCATGGGGCCGGCACTGGGAATGTTTGCTAACTGTTGCGCCTCTCTCTCCAACAGGACTCCGTCACGGGGCTGCTTCTAGCCGGCATTGGCGTGCGTGTCAACCCCTCCCTCTCCTCTAGTCTCTCCCGCCTCCGATCCTAACAACGGTCCATCGGCAGCATGTCACGGCGCCGCCAGACAACCAAAAGAACTTCCTGGTAGTCGACGCCAAGACAGACAACTCTGCCATCGAGGCTGCCTTTGAGAGGTTCACGACCGAGAGGAAGGACATTGGGATAGTCTTGATCAATCAACATGTCAGTCACGGCCCTTCCCGTCACGGCTCCCAGTCGGACCGTTTGCTAAGAAGTGCGCTGCAGATTGCCGACAGGATACGGAACCGGGTCGACACGTACACCCAGGCATTCCCCACCGTCCTCGAGATCCCGAGCAAAGACCACCCCTACGACCCGGAGAAGGACAGCGTCCTGCGGAGGGTCCGCCGGCTGTTTGGCGAATAACCGGGTTTATGCAAGATAGAAGCGGATGAGGGTTCATGTATGTATGGTCAGCCAGTCACGCATGCAGGTCGAGCGAATGATACCGATGCAATGCCCCCTGTATATTCCATTATCGCCAGCCTCGGGACTCCGTGTGCCTGCAATATGCTATGAGAGGAATGCAGAAGGGAATAAGCCAACAAGACTCCTGATTGAACAACACACTAACCCATTGCGCTCATGAACATCACATATGTACGCATGCCAAGTACAGTCTTAACCGCTACCCCGTCACGTCTCCCATATCCGTAAAGCTGCCATTCCATGACTTAGAGGTCGAACACTCCGCCCAGCGATTTCCGGCCAAAGGTCACGGTGGCAGTGAGGCAGGTGATGTGCTCATCGTCCTTGCTGTAGACATCGGCCTGGACGGTGTACTTGCCCTGCATCTGCTGTCAGTCCCATTGCTCCCCACACCGCTCAGCAGCACCAGGGGTAGTCGTACCGGAGGGATCTCCTTGGGCAGGTCGACCGCCTTGGTGATGGCAATCTTGCCCTTCTCGATGGGGCACTCGAGGTCCACGTTCTTGATCTCCTTGCACAGGTCGGCCTGCGTGTTGATCAGGCGGATGTAGCCGTACTTGACCTCGAGTTTGACGTAGGCGCCGTCGAGGATCGTCTCCTTGACCGTGCCGGTGGCTTCGATGAGGAGGGTTGCGCCGCTACAAGAAAAGTAGACGTCAGCCGCTAATTCCTTGATGCATAACCGGCCGTTTGTTTATTTGGGTTGACCTACGCTTCGGGCGGGTTCGGCGTCAAGACGACCTCGTCAATCGTGATGATATCCTCGCCGCGGTCGGCGTCACAGTAGTGGAGCGGGTTCTCGCCGGGCACATCGAGCTCGTCGCGCTTGACGAGGCTCAGGCCCTCGGGGCGGAAGACGTTGCGGGCGCTGGCGCTCGCCGCGAGGGCGACGACGACGGCGGAGAGCCTCATGCCGACGACGGCTTATCGGTGGATTAGCGGGGAACGCTGGGGGATCCGCTGTAACGGCCGCACTCCTGGACAAAGCAGGCGCAACTGCGGTGGGCTTTCTGCTTCGTTTGCTGGAAAAGACGGCGAGAAGTTGAATGGTTTCGAACACAGCGGTCGAAGGCGTTGATGATGCCGTCGACGATGGCGAGACACCGACAAACGGGATCGAGGCGCAAGGCGGCAGTGCTGAGTGGTTGGCCCGCCTCGCCTGGCAGTCCTCAACCGCACGTCATGGGGAGGCAGCACGGCCCTGATTTGCTGGTCCCGGCCGCACTTGACTTGATCTGTCTTATCATGTGAGCCTAAGTGGGTCTTTTTAGAGTATTCCGTCCAATCATAGCTGACGAGGCCAGAGCCGAAACAGGGGCCCAAGTTCAACACCACGCGGATCTAGGAGCCGCCACTGCAGCTTCCATGGGCACTGCGCTCCGGGCCCTCTCCAAGAAGTGCCCAGCCGAGGAGGGCAGCCAGCGATAACGGACAGGCCGAAGTACAGTTCAACCCTACGTAGCGCTGGACTCTTGATCCTTGACTTTACACAAAGTTAGAGAGGAAGGAAAATAAAGGAAAAGGTGAAAGTAATAGACTCGGAAAAGAGAAGGGAAAGTAGAAAGATAAATCTCTCTCTTTATTTTTTTTTCTTTTTAAGGAGAATAATGGTATCGTTTTAACGGTAGAACATTGAGCGAGACCCCCTTCTCCCGAGGTCAAGCACTAACGAACAAACAAAGGGGGGGACTGTATTACTTTTCTCACCCGGGCTGTCACACATTATTATTCCCTTGTTTACTTTGCCCGCTTTCACTCCCTCAACAGAGGAAGTGTTTTATCATCCTTTTTGTTTGAGTTCCCAAGAGTCTCGCCAGAACACCCGGCAGGCTCAAGATCTAACGTTACTTGACCACAGCAGTGGCAGCAGCCGCTTTTGTTGAGGATATTGGTACCGTGCACTAACAACCTGGAACGCCCCGCTACCCGCCTCCCACTTCTGAGTTTTCTCCGCCTGCTGCGGGCTGCCGAAGAAACCGCAGCCAGCCATCACCTCGTTCCAGAGCGCAAAGCCCTCTTTCCTCTGCACAATTTCCATCTCCCTCCCTGCCTTTCTCTGTTCAACCTCCGATCGGCCTTCTCTCGACCGGCTACGAAGTGCGCCCTTCCGCAATCATGTTGACATCGCCGGGTCGTCAGCCCACTCAGTTTCCCCTTTGGGTCGAAGTCCCCGTTTCGGACGGTGTCATCTCTGAGTGGTTTGCATTCTTCCTGTCTGCCCTTGACATCCATTACAAGCACGGCGTGTGCCGAACGATGCTGACGGTCAATTGAGCGACTCTCACCAAGCCGCTCAGTCGTGCCGAATGCTCCGCTTTTTTTGGCCTTTGAGTCCGAGGCATCCTGCGCAACGCGACCAACCGATCACCGTACATTCTCTCATCCCCCAGTCGGCCAATCGCAAACGAACTTCGAGACCTCCGTTGCCCACCGCCGCCATCCTCCCCTGCTCCGTTCTGCGCCTCGTTCTTCAGGCTGCACTGCATCCAACCTGCCTGCACGGTGGAGCACCCGGGCTGGGTGCGACTTTCCAAGGCCGGCCGCCGTGTTCCCGGCTGCTCGTCAATTTCTTGTCGCTGGCGCTTGCGCTGGGAGCTCGCTGGGCAGAGGGCAATCGCGGCGCAAAAAGTCAGCCCGCCCGCCTTCCGCTCCCTTCCAGGTTCCCTCCAAGACCGGGACCCAGGGCCATGCTTTGCAATGCAAAGCCGTCTCTCATTGGCCCGTGCCCGCCCATTCCCTCCGTTTCCTCTGAGCAACATCCCGGTCGCAAAGTCGCAGCCCGTTCATTCTGCTCTCTGTCGCATGGGGCTTGACGGGACTGAACGCTGCGCTGCTGCTGCTGCTGCTGCACTCCTCCTCGTCTGCCCGTGCTGTGGGCCCCCCTCTCTCTTGCACTTTCCACTCTGGCCCTCCTCTCCTTCAAACTCTGCCTTTCTTTATCCAATCCCCAATTTTTCGCGTCACCCATTCGGCCCTTGCCCTCGACTTTTCCGGGATCCAAGCTGGATTGCCAATCCTGCACCCAGCGACTCGATTCCGCCGATTCGAGTTCCTTTGTGCTCGAGGCGCATCCCCATTCCCGTCTCGTCCATTGTGTTTTCCCCTTCTCGAGCCTGTCGTCACGCTCGCCACGCTCGACCCCAGGACACCACCACTCTTCTGCTTTCCCGCCTGCACCCGACTCCCCGACGAGACAGGCTGGATTGACCAGAAAACCGCCGCCATCCATCATCATCATACCTGCGCCGGGCTTCGATCTTCATCGCGACACCGCATCTACAAACCGATCCCTCGCCTTCCGACCGAGCCGACGAGTCAACCGAGACGGCCAGCGTTGCTGCGGCCGAGTGCGGCGTCCCGAGTAGCACAACCGATCGACCTGCGGATGACACGCTTGTCGTCTCCGCTGGTCCTTTCGACGCTCACGCCCCCCGCCCAGTCGCGTCGAGACGCGCGACAAGCATGCCCTTCCGACCGGAGAGATAGACCATTCACACAATCCCTCCGCCGTTTGGCCGTCGCGAGGCTCTCAAGATTATGACAGACAAGCTGCCACCGCTCTCGACGCCGATCGCGCTTCCGAGTCAGCCCGCTTTCTCCCTTCCGAGTGCCGTCTCAGCTCGAGATGTCCCTCGAAAGCAGGAGATTGTTGAGGAGGAGCCGTACACGATTAGGTGTATATGTGGCTTCGCTGACGATGACGGAAATACCATCTACTGCGAGACGTGCGATACCTGGCAGCACATCGAGTGCTACTATCCCGACAACATCGAAGATGCCCTTCGTCCGAACTTTGCACATTCGTGCGCCGAGTGCGAGCCGCGGTCCTTGGACCGCCAGCAGGCCATCGCACGCCAGAGGGCAAGGACCGCTGTGCCAGTCGTCGAAGCGGCCGCCGACAAGAAGCCAAAACGTCCTCCATCCAAGAGCCACAAGAAGAAGCCAAAGCCGTCGGAGCTCCAGATAAACGGCATCCACCATGGGGCTTCCGAGAACACCAAGCACATGAGCCCACAGGACAATCCCCATCCTGCGAAGAAGGCCAAGAGCTCGCACAAGTCGAGTCAATCAATCAGCTCTCAGGCGCCCAAGCGCAGCCCTTCCCACGGGAACGCAAAAGCGGCCCAGGGCCACCCCTTGAGTCCCGCGACAACGCCACCTGACCTTCCAGACGACTTCGAACTCCACAACTACTCGTCAGGATTCCTGTCACTCTACAACGACCACGCGTTCCAGATCGTCAACACGAATAGCTTCGCTGGTCTGCAGATCTCGAATACCATGTCGGCCTGGCTGCGCGACCCGGAAAAGATGCAGATCGAGACGGGCCTGTCCTACAACGACGTCTTCCAGAAGCTCCCTTCGAATATGGATTCAATACGGGTCACGCCCGAGATTGAATTGAGCAAGAAGGTCATTTCTCCCAACACCGTCGTCCAGTGGCAGTGTCTCAAGGCGCCGTCGGCCATCGAGATGGACGTCCCGCTCATGGAAGTCAATGGTCAGATTGGTTTCCAAGCCGGCTACTGCGCTGATCCCGAGAATCGTTGGGCCGAGTTGACGGCGCCGCTTCCGTTCGTCCTCTTCCATCCGCGCCTGCCGCTGTACATCGACACTAGGAGGGAAGGATCCGAGGCTCGATTCGTGCGACGAAGCTGCAAACCGAACGCAGTCCTCGAAACATACCTCTCGGCCGGCAATGAATATCACTTCTGGCTGGTTAGCGACCGGCAGATTGCGGCAAACGAGCAGATCACGATCCCTTGGGATTTCGGGTTTCCGGCCGCCGAAAAGGCCCACGCCCTCCAAGTGCTTGGGCTAAGCGACGACACGGGCGCGCATACGGACCAGATTGTCACCGAAAGTGACTACCAGAAGTATGCTGGCTGGGTCCATCTCATCCTCTCTGAGCATGGGGGTTGCGCCTGCGGTCTTGGCCCAGAGTGTTCGTTTGCGCGATTCCACAGGAACTATCTAGCCAAGTCCCAGCCGCGTTCAAACCCGCCCAAGAGCAAGAAGCGCAGGCCCAAATCGCAGCACGCCATCTCTCCTACAAGCACGGGACAGGCAACCAACAGCCGGGCCGCTAGCGAGGGCCATTTGGAAGACATTCCCGAGAATGACCGGAGGTCCGTGTCCGCCTCCTCGCGGAGCAAGCCGCCCAGTCGAGACATGACGCCAACAGCGCGCCAGGGCTCGTTTGATACCCTCGGCATATTGACCGAACCCACCGACCGTGATAAAAGGAAGGTGGCCATGGTTGAAGACACATTTCGCCGCATGGAGCAGCAGCAGCAGCAGCAACCACACCGCAAGAGGAAACGCGCGTCCGATGGGACTGGCACCTCTCAGGCAAAGGCATCCAAGCCTAACTCCGCAACCAACACGCCCAATCTTCCTACTGGGTTCCCGGAACGCGGCTACGTTGATGCGGGAACCGGGACCTCCAGGAGCAAATCTGGATCACCGGGCGGCGTGAGCCCCACCCACATTATTAGCCATACCCGCAAGCACATTCCGTCCAGGACTGCATCGGCCCCGGCGCCCTCTCGTCCCACCTCAGCGGCGCCACAACCAAAATATTGCGATGCCGCGGTGCAGACGGATTTCCCCGACGCAAGCGACACAGCGACGCCGAAGCGAAGGGTGGGTTCTTGCTTGAGGAAGCGGATGCTGGAGAATTGGCACCACGTCCGCCTCGAGGAGGAAGAGCGCACGAAACGCCGCACCGTGGAGAGGCCGCCTTCTGCCATGAGTGTAGAAAGCCATGGGGACCGGGACGCACTAATAGCATCGCCAGCCTCGACCAGAGAAGCAGAGAAGGGTCCGGGCACCGAGGCTTCGACCGATGGGCTGCAGGAACATGCAATGCCGGATGCGCGACCAGTGTCTCCGATGAACACGACCGCCGCGGAGAATGCTCCGGTGCCTAGCCTGGTCAAACCCAATCCGCCCGACCTCCGAGTAGAAATGCCTCCTGTCCCGGCTTTCCCAAGTCTCGCTTTGGCCTCCTCGCCAGCATCGACGCCCGTCTCAGCCGGGCCCCGAACAGCCTCGTCGCCATTCTCAGTCACTAGTTTCGCGAGCCCGTTTCCACCACCGCCAATCAACGGCGTGGCCGCGACGCCGAGTCCCGTCAAGAAGAAGCTCAGCCTCAGCGACTACAAGAGCAGAATGAGCAAGGCTGCCGCTGCGCGGCCGTCAATAGGGACAACGCTGTTGAAGCCCGTGCCGAGTGCCGACGAGCCCAGGTCTGCTACGAGCACGGATGGCGGTAGTGTACCGGGTAGCTCGCCCGCGGCGACTGAGGCGCCGGCATCTACTGAGACTGCGACGGAGTCTGCTGCATCAACGGGGGCCCGCCCGTATAAGAGTATATAGACGACGACGACGATGACGACGACACAACAACAACAACAACAACAACAACACCTTGGTTCTTGGCTTGGCGTTCTCTAAAAGCTCGGCGGGCTGCGGATGGGACATGGACACGGTCACAGTCTTGCTTTTTCATCATCTCTTCTCATTTTCAAAATGGCGGCTATATCGTTTTTAATTCGAATTGGGATGCGGGCGGCGTTTGGTGGAGCCTGGGCGGGATTTTCCAAAGGCAGGCTGGGAAACGGTTAGGGGAAATGGGTTTCTATTGCTACGGCACGGTTCAAGTTTAGCTAGCTTAGGTTTGGCTTGGTCGGGTTTTGGGGTTGGGGTTCCTCGGGGTTGGGGCTGGGAGCGCGCGTGGGGTTTTTGATGGGTTTATGTTGTCACTTACTGCTTGTTAGGTTGATGTGGGACTAAGGTATTTGAAGTTGGGCTGGGTACTACGGTGCCTGATCAGACACTTTTTTTTTTTTTCAAACGCAGTTCGAAGAGTTCACTAGGTATCTTCTCTTTGATGACGACGGGTGGGCGGGGGGAGGCCGGGCTGAGAGTCCGAGACAGACAGATCCCTTTTCTTGGAGCTTATCTCCTCCCTCTGGTGAGGAAAGGCAGAAAGAACGGGCCCGACATACTGGGCGGTTTTGTTCAACACTCCACTGCTGTGAACGCGCTTTTGTGAGATCAGTGTGTGGAATGACTCGAGTTGCTACAATTGTGGTTCGGTTCGGGTCGAGCTCTCACCGAGTCTACTATAGTCCATCCGCTTTTGTTTGTTTCTTTGTTAGCGGCTAAGCTCGGGGCGAAACATAGTCGTCTCGATGTTAGAACGGGCTAGGTTTCTAGTTCCCTTGCGTTTTTTCTCCAATATGAATACTGCAGTATAAACGACTGTCACGGCGGTACACATCCGAGTGTCCTTCCTTGCCTGACAGAACCGTGAAATGGAGATAGCATTTCTGTTACTAGTTCAAATTTTGCCAGTAACTGATTTGAATTGTTTTTTCTGGAAAATTGTGGTGTGTTACAGACCCATTGATTTACATATAAAAGTCAAGCCCACATAACAAACTTGTTGAAGCTTCATGGATCCACAACCATGAGGAACATGTATTTATATATATGTATAAGTATGAGTGCTATTCAAAGAAGAGCTGGTACGAAGACCATCTACCAACTAAAACTCTCCTCGACCAACCGCACAACCACCCCGCGCTTCTTGCCCAGCCGCACCACCGCGACCCTGACCTCGTCCGCCATGCCCGCCGGGCCGCACACGACAACCGTGGTACCTCCCTCAACACCACCACCGCCTGGAAAAAGCTCCTCTGTCAGCAGTGCGTCCATGTCGAAACGCTTGCCGACTGAGATGGTGACGTCCGTGCTGCTGGCCCATGTCTCTGTCTTTGTCTCCTTCTCCGTCCCCGTCTGCGTCTCCCTCCCAGAGTCTTTATTATCCCCCCTGTCCTCCTCGGAGCCAGCATGACTACCTCCCGGGAGGGTGCAGGGGGTGATGTTCCCCTCCCCCACGATACCGCGCACCGCGCGCACAAGCGGCTCGGTCCTGACGCTCCAGAATAGTTTCATCTTCTTCTTGCTGCCCCACGCGCCCCCCATGGTGGTTTGGGTTTTGGTGAGGACCGAGGGCAGGACGCCCGTGATGCCGACGCCGCCTGCGATGTAGATTGTGTGGGGGTAGGCGAGGGAGGGGCACTCGGTGGCGAGGAGGGAGAGGTGCGGGCCGTAGGAGGATTCGAGGAGGACTGGGATTCCCGATTCGCGGTCGGAGTTGCAACCGGGAGAGGAGGGTGAGGGGGTGTGGTTTAGCAGGTGGGTTGTCAGGCCGTGATGGCGGCGGATGAGGAAGACGAGGCCCGGGCCGCGCTGATTTTCATTCGTCTCGGGCATGTGCTCGGTTGCGAGGGGTGGTGGTATTGTCTTTTCGTCGGCCGAGAGAGGAGGCGTGCCACTGCTGCTGGGTGTTAGGGATAGGGTGGCCGGAGAGGAGGGAGTGCCGGTTGACATGGCGGCTACGGAAAAGGGGTGGTTTTCCCAGACGCGCCAGGTCAGCGTCGGGAAGTAAAGGTACGCGTGGCCGTGGCCCTCGACGCCGGGTATCTCGACCTGCAAGTAGTCGTCGTCGATGACAGTGACGAACGCCCTCTTCACGCCATTCCGCGCCAGCCGCAACGGTCTGGCCACGAACCGGTCAAAGAGCCAGAAGGCGAGCGAGATCCAGACCCAGGTCTGGTAGCCCCACTGCCATTCGTAGCGGTAGTAGATGTGCAGCATGCAGCCGATCATGACCAGCACGGCGAGGACCACGTGCGAGGCCAGGAAGGCCTCGTACAGCTTCCTGCGCAGCGGGAGAAGCGACAGCGGCAGGAGCAGAGCCAGATCGAGCGTGGCCACGGTGCCCCAGATCCAGTAGTCCAGCTTGCTCTCCTCGTAAAACGCCGCGGGCCCGCCGGATAGGGGATCGAGGTAGAACTGTAGGTAGATGGCCGAGTGCAGGCACGCCTGCAGCGTGCAGATGACGGCGATCCAGCGGTGGACGAGGAGGAAGGTCGAGTGCGACCAGTTGGTGACGAAGAGCAGGACGTTGTTGCGGCTCGACAAGAGGATGGCGAGGGCGAGGTTCACAAAGCTCAGGGCGCCCGTGCGGTTACTGATGTAGACGATGAGCTGCTGCTCGAGGGAGCTGTACCAGGACATCGGGTCGCGCACTTCGTAGCCCACGGCCGAGAGGATAATGTTGATGATCCAGATGTAGGCGATAAAGAGCCCCTGTCCGCGCGTCGGCACAAAGCCGAGCCCGAGGACGGGGACGGCATGGTAGCGCCCGAATAAGGGGGGGTCGATGAAGGTGGCGTAGAATCTCGACACCACGCCTTGGCTCAGGGGTAGGAAGCGGGACCAGGAGGACACGATGGGGATGCCGACGCAGGTGACGAAGAGAATGATACTGCCGCGGTTGTTAACGCGTGTGAGTAACTTGGGCACATTTCTCAGTGGACTCGCCTGTAGGTTTGCGCCCTCACTTCCATCTTCTCGAACCCCTGGTCGCCATTGAAGTTCCCAAGCCAGCTGTCCTCGTCAACCCGCGACGTCGTGTTCAGCGTGGCTTCCGAATCGAGTACAGAGGTCGGCGGTGCTTGTGCCACGCGGGCGAGAGCGGCTTGGTACGAGTACGCCGGCATGGGCTGGACGGCCAGGCGGGCGACAATGTCCATCTCCCAGACGGTCTCCAGCGTCGAGTTGCTCACGCCGTGGCAGTGCGTGTAGAAGCACCAGGCCAGGGTCTGGAGATAGGGGTCGTTGGTGGCCCTGCACTCGGGCGTCGTCGCGCTCATGTGCATCCCGGCCATGTCCATGCCGTCCATGTCGTGCTCGTCGCCGCAGTTGAGCTCCCAGCCCTTGACCGTGTCGATACAGGCGTAGGCGCATGGCGGCTCGTACATGACGATGCCGTAGCCGATGACCCCATAGCGTTCCCTTCCGGATGAGACGTGGGCGTGGGTAGACGCAACGAGCAGTGATGTCCCCAAAGGGGCGAGCGCTCGCATAGTGGGCAGCTGGAGCAGACGGGCCACTCTGTGCGACTTGACAAAGACGTTCTCCTTGACACCAAAGAACGGTTGCATGAGAGACGGCCAGAAAAGAAACGGAACATACTCGTACAACATAAAAATGCTGCGTGCTTACAGTTTCCTTGCCGCCCCCCCCACCCCCCCCCATATCCCCCCACGAGAGCGAAGAGCGGGTTTGAGCAAGTTAAACAAACAGTTCGAGTTATTTACCCGTTGTAACATGCATATAGACCACCAATATCTCGTATTGGATGTCACGGGTTCGGAACGTGAATGCCGGCTCCAGGCCTCTACCAAAATATATGTTTGGGCTATCAGTCCGTCTTGAATGGATACGAAGCAAGCTTCGGAGGCGAGAGAGGGGAGCCGATGGTGTCCTGCACATGTTTGGTGATATAGTAACCATTCACGAGAAGATCTAGGACTAAGTGCCGGGTATTAGTAAGTAGCTGTAGAACTAAACCGAGGGCGTTCATGATCCCTTCTCGAAAGGACGGCCTCGAACAGCCCGGCGTTCTTCTTTACGGGTTAGCAAGTTTTACTACCTGAGACTTGTTTGAATTCGCACCCCTTGTTAGACGTTGTATCGCCCAGATTATAGACCGAGAGTGCGTAGACTTTATCACTGACGGGTACCTGGTAGCGGCGTACTGGAGAAGAAACCCGCGGTTGTGTTGACCAGAGACTCGATGTTAGTATGTTGATGCAAGAAGCAGCCGGGTTACATTCTCAGTTGAGCCTCTGGGCATACATTGCGGGAAATGGGGCAGAGCATCTTCCTGACTCGCCCAAGAATTCGTGCGGTATCTAATACGATAGCGAGAACCCATTAGATATCTAGAGCCTTGTTGAACGAATCATTTGCCATTTAATATTCCTCTCGGCCGATGCCGAACCTTGCCGCCATCCATAGTTGCCCATCATCTCTTCAAGACTTTCAAGCTCTTGTGGTCCGCCTTGCATATGAACCATTGAATATTTAGGTACCTAGGTAGGTAGGTAGTAGGTAGCCGGCCCGCTCCCCCATCCTCTCCATCTTCACCACCCAAACCGCTCCTCCACAAAACGCACCACAGCACCGCGCCTCGCCAACCCCACAACCGCAAGCCTAACCTCATCCGCCATGCCCGGCGGTCCACACACCACCACCGTTGTACCGCCGCCCCCCACCAACCCCCCACCCATCAACTCCCTCTCCAGCACCTTGGGGAAATCGAACCGCCTCCCAACCGAGACACGCACCTCCGCATCCATCCACCACCTCCTCCTCACTCCCCCACCCCCATCACTATCGCTGTGATTACTACTACCACCACCCTCCCGCACCGCATGTTGTTGTTGTTCTTGTTGTTGTTGTTGTTCTTTCCCCGGCAGCAGCATCACCCGCTCCTCAACAGCATCCACCAGCGGCTGTGTGCGCACGCCCCAGTACAGCTTCGTCACACCCGCCGCCGCCATTCTCGGCCGCCGCTCAAGCAGCAGCGGCAGCGCGGCCGTGATGCCGACGCCGCCGGCGAGGATGAGCAGGTTGGGGTAGGCGGTCGATATGAGCTGGCGCGTGGCGGTGTGCCCGCGGTACGACGACTCGACCAGCACGGGTAGGCCGTCGGGGGATAGCCCAGCCTGGCGGGCGAGGTGTGCCGTGAGTCCTGCCCGGCGGCGGATGAAGAAGGTGATTCCTCCCGGGCTACTGGAGGAGGAGAAGCAGGGGCGTTGCGGGTGAGATATCGAAGTTGTTGCTGCTCTCGCCTCCTTGCCGTTTCCACTCTTCGTCTTGGCCTCCAGGTCCTCCTCGGAAGGCGGCGTCGCCGAGTCGGTCTGGCTCGGCCTTACTGGCAGGCCCGGCAGCGGCACAACAGAGAAGGGGTGGTTCTCCCACACGCGCCACGACAGCGTCGGGAAGTACAGGTATCCGTGGCCGCCGCCCTCGGCCGCGTAGACACCAGGGACATCCACCCTGATATAATCCGCGTCGACGACCTTGAGGTGCGCGCGGCGGGCGAGGCCGTTGCCCAGCACACGCAGCGGGCGCAGCAGGAACCAGTCGAGGCCAAAAAGGGCGAGGGGGATCGTCACCCAGATCTCGTAGCCCCTGCCCAACGATGTCAGCTATTTCTGCAGAATTGGGGCATCGGGAGCTAGCCGGCGCCACCAGGAGCCGTCAAGGGGAAAAAGGAGCACGAGTTTGACATACCACTGCCAGCGGTAGCGCAGGTAGATGTGCAGGAAGCAGGCGACCATGGCGAGCAGAGCAAAGACGAGGTGCCAGGCGAGGAAGAACTCGTAGGCGCGCTGGCGGATGGGTAGTAAGGAAGCCGGCACGAGGAGGACCAGGGCGACGGTCGCGATGAGGCCCCAGTACCAGTAGGCGTAGGCGGCCTCGTCGGGCAGGGCGGCGGTCGAGATTTGCAGTTGGAGGTACAGGGCCGTGTGCAGGATGGCCTGGATGATGCTGATGACGGCGACCCAGCGGTGGACGAGGACAAAGATCGAGCGTGTCCACGTCGTGACGTGCAGGAGGATGTTATTGCGGCTATGGCATGGTTTTAGTTTATGGATCTTGGTTGTCGGAGAGGGATCCGGCTTACCTGGAGAAGAGAACGGCCAGGATCAGGTTGGCGAAGCTGAGCATGCCGACGCGGTTGCCCACCCACTCCAGGACCTCCTCATCGATGGTGTTGAACCACAGATTGGGCCAAGTGATGACATGGTTGACGGCCGAGAGGATAATGTTGAGCGCCCAGATGTACAAGATGAAGAGGGCCTGGCCGCGCGTGGGGACGATGCCCAGGCAAAAGACGACCGGGACGGCATGGCGCGAGCCGAAGACGGGCGGGTCGATGACGTGGGCATAGAACTTGCTGTTGGGGTTTAGCAATTCTAGGGCGAGGCTGGCTGGTATGTATAGAGACTAACCTGACCATGGATTGGGGAAGAGGCAAGAAGCGGAACAGGGACAGGAGAACAGGAGCGAGACTGCACGTCAGCAAAACAACGAGGCTGCCAATGGGGGCTGAAGTCAGCAATCCTGAGGCTGCACGGCATGGGCGCCTCTGGCGAGCTCACGTATACTGATTGCACAAAGAAATGTTGATCTCGATGCCCTCGAGAGAACCGTAGACCATGCTGTAAAAGAAATCGCTGACGAGCTCGGTGCCATTCAGCGTCAGACTAGAGTTGTGAACAGTCGTCGGGGGTGTTGTGATGCGGGCGAGGGCGTCTTGGTACGAGTACTTGGGCAGAGGCTGGACATCCATACGTCCGGCGACGTTCATCTCCCAGTAACGCTCGAGCAGCGATATGGGGATGTCTTCATTGCAGCGTGTCTTGATGCACCAGGCCAGCGACGTCAGGAAGGGGTCGTTGGAGGCGTAACAGGCCGGCGAGGGCATTGCCATCATCATCATGCCGTCCATATCCCCGTGTCCGTGGCCGTGGCCGTGGTCGGCGTCGGGGCAGTTGAGCATCCACCCGGCAATGGAGGAGCGGCAGGCGTAGGCGCAGGTGACGGGGGCATACTGTTCCTGGCCGAGGCCGACGGTCCCCTGGCGCGCAACCCGGGCGAAGAAGTCTTTCCCAACGGCGGCCGCCGGGCCGACCACGGCAGCGGCAACGATTAGGGCTGCGGCGGCAGTCTTCATGTCTGGATCCGGGATGCAGGAGGTCTGCAGTGGCTCCAGATGTCCTCAGCAGACGGCGTGGTTAAATGCATGTCAGGAAACCCCCCCAGCACCCAGCCCGGCTCCTGTCCGAGGCCCCCCCCCAATCCCGCTCGCAAAGGGAGGCGCACCATGGCTTGGACGCTATCGAAGGTCGGGGTGCTGAGGCCACGCATATATGCCAATATGGATGGGCGATGAGCGGGTTTGAGCAGGTTGTCGCCCGAGATGCCAGCCTTGTGATTGGTAGGCTCGCCGTGCCGGGCTCGTCGAAGTTGGTAGGGTCTATGTAAGGTAGGGATCCTACGCGACGCACGCGAGCCAGGCGAGATAGCCACATGGTTCGGCGCTCAATGGCGATGAGCTGCTTCAGCCTCGACCGAGCATGATCCCATCATCAAGGGACTGTTTTATCCTTGGACGCCGAGACTAACTCGACGCACTGCCAAGCGGCGACTGCGAAGATGGAGGTGGCAGCTACGGACTACGGGGCTCATCACACCAGAAGAGTCGCAATGCTGGCCATGTACCTACTGTGTAAGTTGGAGATGGAAGTGGAAGTGAAAGTGGAGAGGCGGCCCGAGGAATGCCAAAATCGTGGGGGATGCCCCACCAGGGCACCGTTGTGGGTCTGTGCGTGGGGGCAGATCCACCCAGTCCCCCACAGAAGACGACTCGAAATGCAATTCAACTCGTCGACATTGAACTGCCGCCATGGGATTAACCGGCAACGAAACGACCGGGGAGCTGTCTTCTTGCATGGTCATCCGGCGCAATAACCACCGGACGATGAAATGCTCGCGGTTTGACTGGAATCTTTTCCCACCGCCTCACAGGCCCCACAGGGAACTCCTTCAACGCCGCTAGTTACCTTAGGTACAAGTCCATAGCTGAAACTCTAATTCAACGTCGGAGGAATCCCCTTTCTCCCCCTGGCTCACCACTGCTTGGAAGCTGAGCGAGTATGCGCGGATTAAGCGCCGCATTGCGCAGGATTGCATTCGCTGGCACCCCGGAGCTGAGATTGTCTGGGAGTCTTGGCTACTGCTCCTCGCTATCCAGCAGTCAGACCTCCCAGGGTGATTGAGAACACTGCAAAGAGGATCACGCCCATCAGCAGTGATCCCGCTGTGTACTGCTGCCTGCAGCCCCCGTCAAGAGCGTGCCCAGGAATGTCCCGGCCAGAACGGACAAGAAATAGCCGACGTTCATGGTCATGACGGCCAGCATGCTAGATGATTCGGGCGTTCCACTTAGCCGCCGCCAAACAAACCAAGTTATGATAAGGTAGGAGGCACTTACAGCAAGTAGCCCAGCCCGGCGAGCACGGTCTCCGACGTGGCCCGGCCCAGCCGTGACAAGAGACTGGGGCTTTTCCCCTGTGAATCATTCTTCCAGTCCCAGCCGTCTTCTTTCATGGCACTGGCCGTCTCATCCCCGTCCTCCTCTTGCACCTGTCCGGGCTCCTGACGGGGCTGGGGTTGATAACGATGATGCCCGTGATGCCGCCGCCGCCGCCGCCCAGAGCCCATGTATGCGGCGGGCGATTTGATGGCAAAGAGGATGCGCGTGGCGGCAGCAAAGACGGCGAGAAAGATGCACGTGCCGACGTACTCTCCCGCGTTCCTTGGCTCCCAGAAATCGAAGAGCAGCGGTGTTGTGGCCGACTGGAAGAATACCTTGGCCATCCCGCCGCTACCTGTACTATTGCCGTTTGACATGTTTAGTGTCGGGTCGGAGGTAGCAGACGCTGCTCGACCGTACCTCGAAGACCGAGGGCAAACTTCTTTAATACTACTAGTAGCTGTTGTAGGATCACCAATCCCTCTTATCTGCTTCGCCTGAGAATGCCCGCTGCCTCCAGACGACATCTGAGGTGCTTTGAGCGGGATACATCGCACCTAGCCCTAGGGACCTTGAGGGCCGCGAGTGCGAGGGTTGGGGGCTGACTCCTGCCGATGGCATGGATGACAGTCGTCTCTGGCAGGCCGTCAGGAGGATGACCCCACGCAAGGTTGTGGTCGGACTATCCGTAACCGAGGCTAACATGCGCATGGGGATGCCAACCCATGGCATTATTACTTGCTCAAAACGCGCTCGTCTCGTTTCCCGTGCCAGCGCGGAGTTGGTTCCTTGGCGTAGTGCATGAGGAGTCGAGACGGATCCTCGAGAAGACTCGGGGGAGCATTCAATTCCACCATTTCGCACTGGGCTGATGCTTTCCAGCGGGCCGGGCCCTTATTATCCGCTGCTAAACAATATGGTCCTTGAGTTAAAATCCAACCTTTGTCAACTATTATGGCCTTCGTCTCTCCTTGTCACAGGCGTGGCTGTGACCATGGTATATGGTGTGCGATGACTTGTTCGCTGGGCAGAGCGAACAACGTTCCCATCTTTTGGGTGTTACGCAATGGTTATCGCACCTACTGCCGTGATACTCCTCCACATGGTCAGTCATGAACTGTCGACCACTCTTTCAATACTTCAGATATCCAATATAGTACTGTACTTGATGATCCACCGCGGGATTCTACACATTCACGCTGTGCTCCCCTCACTTCCACAATACATGTTCCTCTTTCACCCTGTCACTCGGGCAACCGCCGACGTTGGAGTGTCTTGACACTTCCCCCTTGACGTCTCCCCAGGGGCAAAACGGCAGGAAGCTGACAACAGTCAACAGAGCTAAGGAGGCGTTTGCCCGCTCAATTCATCCATCGTCACGAGCATTTCAACCTCCTAGAACCACGGAGGGTATATGCAGGCCACCAGAGTAGTGAGTAGTGTATACTATCCGCAACAACCGCAGACCTGCCAAACACACTTTCCGTCTGCCGCCCAGCCAAGGCCCCCTTTTCCACCTCCCAATAAACCAGCATAAACCCCCAATATCCAACCATGCCAGTCAGACAGCCCGGAGCACCCGAAACCTCACATCCGACCCGAGACCAAGCATGGTACCATCAAAAGAAACCAAAACACTGCCTAGGTGACATGACAAGACAAAACGGCATCCCAAAACGCCGACCGCCGACCGCCGACCGCCGACCTCCGCTCCCGTAACACAACATCCCAGACACGCCGCAAGCCGCAAAAAGCCATGCATGCCGCCGACCGACAAGAAGCGGTGTAACCAGCGGCGGCAGCCCTTGTCTCACAGCCACCAAAAACCCATAACCCCGAAGTGCCGAGCCCGTATTCCTAAGTAGGTATTGTACCTCCAGGCCCAGGGGAGGCTGACTGAGGGGTATGTCTGTCTGTCCGTCTGTCTGTCTGTCTGTCCGTCTGTCTGTCTGTCTGTCTGTCTGTCTGTCTGTCTGTCTGTCTGTCTGTCTGTCTGACAGACAGACGACGCCCGCCCGAGACCGGCACGATGGGACGAACACCGGAGTCCAATGATAGGATGATCATTTTCGTATCTCCGGGTCACAAGAAGAATAATTCATGCAATCGCTCCGCATCCATTACCATGACTACAGTAGGTAGTTAGCAGTACGTATGATAGAGCATCCCCGCTATATCAGAGCTTACGACACAGCCCGACAGAAGAAAGGAGCCTTCAAATTGAAACGAAAACGAAAATGGTATCGATCAATCAAGTAATAGAGGAGAGAAAGAGAAAGAGCAAATGGAACCCAACCACAACGACGAAACACCCCCTCCGCCCAAAAGAAAGAAGAGAAATTCCCTAAAAAGGATCTCGCGCTCTCCTTCGATCCAGGTATACGGCGATACGACGATGCGCTAACGCCTAAACACAAACACACCCACCAACGCCTGAACCCCGATCCCCTCTCAGATCCCAGCCGCTACCTGGTAACCTGGTAACTAACCCGCCCAGCCCAGCCCAGCCGTAACGCTGCCGCCGCCGCCGCATAGTAGTAGTAGTAGTGGTTGGATCATTCATTGCCGA
>MU854435.1:0-76980 GCA_033296685.1 Parachaetomium inaequale | reverse complement strand
CCCCCCCTTATTCATGTATCCGTCCCGTCCCGTCCCGTTCCGTCCCCTTGCCAGCCCGTCTGACCTCTTCCCCCCAAGCCCCCAAGCCTGTGAACTGCAAGTGTGTGCCCTGTCGGGTATCTCGGCCCGATTCCACAGCTAGCCATATGCCGACGATCCATAATCCGTAATTGCCCCCTTTCGTGTAAGCCGTCCCCATTTCCATCAGATGGTGTGTCTGTCTATCTGTCGGCCCGTTCTACTACGCCCCCGTCCCCTGCTGCACGTAATACCCGCCCGCCGCAGGGTTGGGGTTGGGGTTGAACCCGCTCAGCGAGCTGAGCTGGACCAAATAATTCCAGTCCATCCCCCCGATCTCGGCGTCCTGCATCCCCGCCGCCGCCGCCGGGTTGGTGCCGTACATGGCGGCGGCGGCGGCGGCGGCGGAGGCACCCGAGAGGTGGTCATACCCGCCCGAGTACATCATCGAGTCGTCGATCATCATGGTGTTGTTCATCGGTGGTGGCGGCGCTGTGGTTGTTGTCGTTGCTTGGGGGATTGGTTTGCTGGGGGGTGCGTACATCCCCGCCGGCGCCATGTTCATGTCTGACATTCCTGCGGCGCTGCCCGGCACCATAGGCTGCTGCTGCATGGGGACTTGGTGGCCGCCGCTTGGGGTTCCCATGTGGGCGCCGTTGGGTACCGGCGGCATGGGACCCGGCATCGGACCCGGCCGCGGCGTCTTGGCGAGGGTGGTGCGCAGGAGGATGACAATCTTGGGCGTGGGCAGTGAGCGGCCGAGCTGCAGCTCGGCGGCCTCGCGGGCGTCCCAGGCCTTGACAAAGTAGCGGCCAAAGGCGATGTGCAGGGGGTTGCGGTTGTGGCGGCGCAGCAGGCCGCGGCGCTCGTGGTTCTCGATCATGACGTTCCAGGCGCGCTCGCAGAGGTCGCCCGTGGTTCGGTGGCGGAGTTCCGAGACTAGACAAAGGTAGGCCGGCAGGGGGAAGTGGGCGTACGTGTACCATCGGAAGCCCTGCAGCATGTCTGAGCTCTGGATGATGTTGTCATACTCGACCATGCGGAGGGCTTCCATGAAGTAGCTGTCGCGCTCGTTCTGGTCGACGTTGTCCGTGTTGGCGGTCCGGCAGAGGAAGTCGATGATGCGCAGCTTGCACAGCGCTTGCCGCGTCATGAGAACCGTAAAGTAGTGCAGCGGGATCTTGGGGTCACATTGCTTGAGGTACACGTTCTCCACGTATGCGCAGAAATTGGCGAGGTTGTCCGGCAGGCTCGTGCTGGCCACGTGTGACACGATGTCGGGCGAGGAGGGCGACGGGCTGTAGTGTACCATCGGCTTGTGTAACGGCCGTCCTCCGGGGGTGGTGACGGCCCGCCGGATACTGTCGGGCGACGCCGCCACGGTGAGCTCTATGCGGGTGAGGGAGAAGACCATCTCGGTAGGCCCGGCGTAGGGGCCTGGCTGGCCCTTGGCGTGGACGTCCAGGTCTGCGTCGTTGATGTTGAGCGGCATCCTCGTGTCGCCGGTACACGAAGACAAGGCCGTCACGGTTGACCCGGTGATTTCTGCGATGCGCTTGTCAAAGATGACGATTTGCCACCATAGCCGCCTCCGTTGCTCGGCCTCAAACGGCGACAAGTCGGACTGGGACCCATCTCGATGAAGGCCTAAACGGGTGGCTATCCTAAATGCCAGGCCGAGAAGGCAAAACATGGACCGGGGGTCAACGTATGGACGAGCGCAGAGCTGGGAATGTGTCAGTGGACTGCCAGACAGAGAAATGACCCGGGGAGTTGCTGGAGAGTTACCAGGTAGAGGAACAGCGCCTGCAGCACCATCAACTCGGGGGAGCGCATGAAGCCGGCGTTGACAAGCGCCTGCTGGGTGGCGTTGTGGTACTTTCCCAAGAGGATGACCCTGTCTTCGCCGAACATGCTGTGGACTTCCTCCTCGGTCAGGGAGGTGATGGCGGCAAAGTAGATGGCAAACATGAGAGCCTCGAGGGGCTTGGGGATCTTGGCCGGGTTGGTGCTGGCGCTGATGATTTGGGCCTGCAACGTGGGCGTGTGGGTGATTTTGAGCAGCGGGTTGACGTTGCTGATGTAGAGCTGCCATAGCTGGAACATCTGGATGCCGCTGGGGTGGGCGTTGGTCAGGCTGGCCACGGAGCCGCCAACGACGAACGGAAAGCCATCGCTGTTCTCAAACATGGTGTCGTAGGCATTGTGTATTGTCGGGCCCTCGTAGTCCTCGTCGGAGGAGTCGTCGTCCGCTTCTCGGTACTGCTGTCGACCAAGTCAGGCACAGCACCAGTGGGCAGGCCTCGGGCCCTCTTGAAGGTCAAATGCAGTCTGGGAAGGGGGAGGGAGGCATCATAGGCAGGGCACAATGAGAGATCGCCAGCAACACAGGGGCACAGCGTGATCGGGATGACCACAAACAAGAAGAAACCGGCCGAGGACGGTAGATCCGGGCCGCCGAAGACGACAACTTACCTCGTGCAGGATTGGAGCCCATTTTTGTCTGAAGAAAGGGTTAGTAAAAAAAGAGCAGCAACGGCACATGAAGGGGAACTGACTTGTCATGGCTATGGCCTGGCGAAACATGGTCGGCGGAGCTCGACGGCGACGTCTTGAGCCCGCTGAGGTCCTGCTCCAGGTCGGCGACATCGTCGCCGTGGTCGGAGGGCTTGAGCTCATGGGCGATGGGCTCAAAGTTGACGCCGTGCTGAGACAGCAGCGACTCATATTTCCGGAGGCGGTCGATGAGATCGCGCTCGTGCGGCTTCTTTTTCCGGCGCCGGGGCGGCTGTGGGGGAACCACGCGGCACTCGACCTGGGCCTTGACGCAGTTGGCACACGGCTTTTGCTTGTCGCAGCGGACCTTTCGCTGCTGGCACAGGACGCACGAGTGGCCGCGCGTCAGTTTCATCACCGCCGATTCGGGCACGGGGAGCCGCGGAGGCGACGGCGGCGGCGGCGGCAGGTCAGGGAGAGGCTGCTCGGCAGCCATGGTGCGGGCGTATGGGGTGTACGGTTATGTAGGTCCTGGTCTGGGTCTGGGTCGGGCGGCCGTCTGCCGGCTAGGCGGGCGTGCCGCTCGGGTCCGAGAGGTATGGTATGTGTATGTATGTATGTACTTAGCAATCCGGCGCGGCGGCTTGGTTCCAGGCAATGGGATCAGCCGCTCCCCCCTCGACTTGGTCGACTACCGACTTCCGACTGCCGACTCCCAGTGCTGGCCTGGCCTGGCCCGGCCCGAGGGCTCTAGTTCGAGCTGCAGAGTAATGCCCCGGCGATCGCTGCAGGATCGCGAAAGCCGTGATGATGAACGCACCGACAACACCGACGGCAGCGACGGCGTGGGGCGCAGTGAGGGCGGGTGTGTGCGTGGCAGCTGCCAGAGGCGCTCGACATCCACGAGTGGCGTTCAAGGAGCTCTGGGATAAAAGGACGTGACGGATGCGGGTCTCAAAGCGCAGCCCCTCGTCCGGACGTCAGCTGGAATGCGCGACAGCAGACGCACCTAGCGTTCGCAGCACATCAGCGGAGGGCGGCGACACAAGGGACGTCGGCGACGAGGTGAGGAGAAGGCGGAAATCACGGGCAGCCAAGAAGTCTCAGAACAGGCAATTGACGCACACGCCGACCACAGCAAACATTGACCACGGGCAGCAACTGAGCCAGCAGCAAGAAGAACGCGCACTCAAACCTGACTGACCCCTCTCTTCAGCCAGGTAGGGCTGGGCCCAGACACGGCACTGCGCCGAGAGGACGGGGACCTTGCAATCGACCGCAAGTTTTCGGGGAAGAGAAAGACCAAAGATCGCTGCATGCCGCTCCAGCTGTCAACGGGCCGGCATCGCCGATTCTTGCAATTCTTGCGATTCTTGCGATGGACAAAGGGCGGCGGCTTCGGGACCGAGCAAGAGGGGTTGAAGGGGTGACGCTGCAGGTCTGAGTGGTTCGGTTCAAACAGTTGGGGGAGGCCGGAAAGGCCCCATAAAACCAGGGCCCCCGGCCAAGACGGCGCTAGGCCCCGACGGGGCGATCGACTGGGATTGGAGGGCCCGACACAAAAAGAGAAGGCGCTCTGGCTCCCCAACCGCGTGTGGCAGGGACAGCCCTGGAAGCCCTGGCCAACGACCAGATATTCTGTAGCGCATCGCACTTACACGGCTGAGCAGGGCGGTTTCCGGACCACAGCCCAATAAACATCGCCATGTCAACTGCCCATCCAATATCGCCCAGGACACCTCCACGGATATCAGCGAAAAAGAAGGAGCAGAGCCGAGACCCAGAGTCCGGCACACCCAATTTGAGCCATGGCAGTCCGGGTAGCCTGCCAGATCCCAGATTGGATTGCTAGGTACTGTAGTATGCGCTTGACAGGTGGCCACGGCGCGTCGAGGTCGCGGCTTCCATCCGATATAACACAAGGCGCCGGAGGTTTCGCAAAAGTGATTCAAAATGCCGCCTCCTTCTGCGCTCCATCATCGCCTATTTCCATTTCTGCAGCAAAATCCCAAGAGCGCAGGCCCAAGCTCCCGGTCTCTCACTCGTGCATCGCATGACCAAATGCAGATGCATACCCTTCTTTTCCGTCTGCTCGGGTCGTTGTAAAAACCACCACCCGCCGTCCATCTTTTTCTAGAGTTTTCTCTCTTTTCCCCGTTTCGGTCTTTTCGTCGGTTGCTGCAGAGCCAGTCTGCTGCACTGTCCCTCGCCGCCCACCACCCGCCGCGGACGTCGCTGGCCGTCCCGGTCCTTGCCGCCATGGCCGCCCAGTCGCAATCCCAGGCGTCCATCGGCAGTGGCCAGTCGGTCCAGGCCGCCCAGGCGGAGAGACAGGCCGAGCCAGGCGATGCCGAGAAGCTCTCGCCCCCGCCCTCGCAGCCGCCCCCGCCGCCGGGGTCCAGCGAGGACGAGCTGTTCAAGCCGCGGAGCGTCCGCTTCTGGCTGACGCTGCTGTGCAACTTCCTCGCCCTCTTCCTCGTCGCCCTCGACCGCACCGTCATCGCCACGGCGGTCCCCCGCATCTCGGACGAGTTCCACGCCCTGGGCGACATCGGCTGGTATGGCTCTTCGTACATGCTCACGACGGCCTGCGCCCAGCTGCTTTTCGGCCGCATCTACAAATTCTACGATATGAAGTGGTACGTCACTGTCACACCCTTGTGCGAGCCGCCAAATGTCGCTGACATGACGCCCCTGCAGGTCCTTCCTCCTGAGCATCATCGTCTTCGAGATAGGATCCGCGATATGTGGAGCAGCACCCAACTCGACCGCTTTCATCGTCGGCCGTGCCATTGCCGGCCTCGGCTCGGCCGGCATCTTCTCCGGCTGCCTCCTGATCATGATCCCCATGATCCCCTTGCACCGCCGTCCAGCCTTCCAGGGCCTGTTCGGCATGGTGTTCGGCATCGCCTCCGTCATGGGGCCGTTGATCGGTGGAGGTTTCACGGGCGGAGTAACCTGGCGATGGTGCTTCTACATCAACCTGCCAATCGGTGCCGTGGCTCTGGTCTTTATGGTTTTGTGTTGGAACCCGCCCAAGGAGAAGCACGAACCGGCCAACTTCACGACTCACGTCAAACGACTGGATCCTCTGGGCATGATCTTCTTTCTGCCCGGCGTTGTCTGCCTGTTCATCGCCTTTCAATGGGCCGGCTCGACGTACCAGTGGAACGAGTGGCGCATCATCCTGCTGCTGGGAATCTTTGCCGCCTGTACAGCGGCGTTTGTTGCTGTCCAGATCCTGAAGCCCGAGACCGCCTCTGTCCCCCCGAAGGTGATCATGCAGCGAAGCGTTGCTTTCGGCACTGGCTTTACCTTCTTCTTGGCAGGGTCCATGCTGATGCTGGTGTACTACGTACCCGTCTGGTGTGAGTCTTTATGAGCTGGCATTCTTCAGTGTGCTAACCGGGTCTTAGTCCAAACCGTTAAACAGGTCAACCCTATGCAATCGGGCATCTACACGCTCCCTCTTGTGCTGAGCCTGGTCGTTTCGAGCATTGCGTCCGGCGGCATCACACAATACATCGGCTACTACGTCCCGTCCATGCTGGTCGCTCCCTCCATCATGTCGATCGGCGAGGGTCTCCTGAGCACGCTCAACCGTGACAGCCCGACATCCCACTGGGTCGCCTTCCAGTTCCTGGCTGGCTTCGGTCTGGGTTTTGGGATGCAGACGTCCGGTCTTGCCATCCAAACCGTTCTTCCAAGGAAGGATGTCAGCACCGGCATTGCAATCAACTTCTTCGTCCAGCAGCTTGGTGGAGCCGTCTTTACGTCTGTAGGACAAACAATCCTCACCAATATGCTCGTTTCCGAACTATCGGGCCTCCCGGGTTTCGACCCCAAGCTTGTTGTTCAAGAGGGCGCGACGAGACTCGCCGAGATTGTTGGGCCGGACAATGCCGGCCTGGTGATCGACGCCTACAACGACGCCTGCCGGCACATTTTCCTGGCGTCCATGGGCCTGGCATTCGCGTCGCTGCTGTGCGCATTCGGCATGGAATGGAAAAGCATAAAGAAAGCCAAGAACAGGCCCCGCCCGCCTGGGCCGCCGGGCCCTCCAACCCCAGCCTTGCCGGACTCCCCATCCCCCGCCCTGCCGGACTCGCCCTCCCCCGGGACGAGCAGCCCCGACAGCTCGACCGGGCCCATGCCGGGAAAGCCCTTTTTCGAGGGCGTCGTCAAGAGACAGAGCCGAATGTCCAAATCATCACGCCGCAGCAGTACGGTCCGGCCGAAAACGAGAGACGACGCAAAGAGCGAGAAGCGACACTCGATGTTCGAGGGCCGCAAGCAGGGCGTCTTGACAAAGCCGGCCCCGTTGGAACAAGCCAGTCAGAGGAGACCCCACTCGAGCGCCAATCTGAGCCTGGCACCGGCGCCGGAGGAGAAGAAGGATGACATGCTGGCGGGCGCGCTGCGCGACTGGGCGCGGTACTCCAAGGCGCAGGAGGCGAGGAGGGAAAAGGCGGGGTTAGAATGATGATGTGTTAATGTCGTTGCTTGCTTGCTTGCTTGCTGCATGACCGAAAAAGCCAGCCCAGCCAGGCGTTGGAGGAAAGGAATCGAGGAACGGGGCGCGGGAATTTTCGTGGGCAACTTTTGGAATGACCACCTGATGACTGACTTGCTTTGCTCGCTTGCTTGCACGGTGTGTTGTTTTTTTCTCCTCTCTCATCATCGGCCTCGGTGTTGATGGCGTTTGCAGATTTGCAGTTTTGTTCGGGGTTTTTAAGGGAGAAGGATATAGGGGCATCATAAAATTCGCCGTGGGAGGAGCTGCAGAGTTTCGAGGATCATGTTAGGCGCGCGGCTACCTAGTTTGGCGGTTACCTACTACCTACCTACCTACTACCTACGTATAATGCAGATATGCCATTTGTTCTTTGCCGTGTTCTCAGCTACTACGTACGAATATCTTGCTTTGTTTGTACCCCCTTTTACTTTATGTCTATTTAGTCTGAAGGCACTCTATCTACCAAAGCGTCAGCGATTTGAGGGGTAATACTAAGCGAGAAGTTCTCGGTCGTGTTAATGCAGAGATGCTGTTTGTTGCTTGCTGCCTGTTATTTTGTGTTTGTTCGTGCCCCTTTCATTTCCATGCGTGTTTCCTTTGCCCCGAGGCCCTCAAGCTACCAAAGATCTTTCAGAAGTTTAAGGGCTCATATTACGTGAGAAGTTCCCGGCCATGTTAATGCGGAATATGTTGTTTGTTGCTTGCTAATTGCTCAGATATCTTGATTTGTTTATACCCTGTTCACTTAAAGCCGGCTCTATGTTTACTTGGCCTCAGAGCTAGGTCCCTACCAGGTATGAGGCTACCAGAGCTGGAGAGGTTTGAAGGCCTACTTATATTGGGCAGACAGTTCTCGGTTATGTTGTTGTAGAGATGCTGCTTGTTGGTTGCTGCTCCTGTCCTGCTTTTTTGGCTGTGCCCCTTGTCATGGTATGTTTATTTGACCTCAAAGCTCCTCTCTCTGTATTTCCCACCCGAGCCACAAGACAATCAACCGAGTGAGAAGTTGTTAAGGACGCTACCGACTGATATAGACATTTCCTAACTCACTCAGACGTCAGAAGTGGGACGGTATCCAGATGTGAATTATGCAGAGTGGTCTTGATTCATCTCTCAACCGTAACCGTAGTCTACTACATCTTTACAACACAACGCCAACCACGTACAATACAATCATACACAGACAGACAGACAGACAGATAGCTGCATCGCAGGCTCCCTCTATCTCTCCCTCTCTCATCTTTCCCCTCTCTCCTCTCTCCTCTCTCCCCCCCTCCCCTATAGTACATCAGAGTAAGGTAGGTAGGCACATAATCAAAACACAACCCCCCTTTCAAACACCGTCCCCGTCCATGCAAAAATAAATAAATAAAATAAGAACCGATCCCCGCCCTCTCTAGTGGTAGTAGCAGCAGTAGCCTTATCTAGGTAGGAATTTGGCACATGCATGCAAGCTTATACAATTAGGAACAAACAGCTAGCCAGCCAGCCCGTCTCAGACTGACCTTCAGATGTTGGTGTGTTGTTGTTGTGTTGTACATGTAACATGGCAGTTACATTCATCATTTCCATTTCCATTTTCTCCTCCTCTTCTCTTGCCTGGTCTCCCGGCTGGTGGTGGTGGCTGATGGTGTTATGACGAGCCGGAACCAGAGCCGGAGCCGGAGCCGGGCTGCTTCTTGGCCTCGCCGCTGGCGTCGTCGGGTTTCTTGCTGCTGGGGTTGGTGCCTTCGCTGCTCTTGGTGCCTTCGCTGCTGCTGCTGCCGTCTTCGGGCTTTTGCTGGTGGGCGGGGTGGTTGGTGAGGTTGTGCCAGAGATTTTTGAGGAAGCCCTCGTTTTTGTGGGATTCCGGGTCGTTTGCGTCGTGGGGACTGCGTGGGGGTTGGTGTTAGATGGGTTGGTAGTAGGTGGAGTGGGTATGTGGTGGAGAGTAAGGGGCGGTCTCACGTCTTGTGCAGGTTCATGATGCGCTTCGCCGACTTGTCGCCCATCTCGTCGGCCAGCATCTCGACGAGCGCGCGCTGGTTGGACGAGAGGTATTTGGGCATGGCGACGCGGAACTCGACCTTGAGGTCGCCCATGCGGCCGCGGCGGGCGTTGAGCTTGGGCATGCCCTTGCCGGCGAGCGTCATCTTGTCGCCCGTGTTGGTGCCCGTGGTGACGCGGACCTTGGCGTCGCCGTCGAGCGTCGGGATGACGACCTCGCCGCCGAGCACGGCCGTCGTCAGCGGGATGGTGGCCGTGTACAGGATGTCGGACCCCTGCCGGCTGAACTGCGGGTCGCGCGCCACCTTGACGAGGACGTACAGGTCACCGTTGGCGGCGCGCACGTTCTCGCTCGCGGCGCGGCCCGTGGCCGGCGCGTCGCCGGCCCCGCTGACGCGCAGCCGCATGCCGTCCTCGATGCCCCCGGGTATGTCGACCGAGATGGTCTTGCGCTCGCGCACCACGCCGTCGCCCTGGCACGAGCGGCACTCGGAGCCCCGCGGGATCGACGAGCCGCTGCCGCCGCACGTCGAGCAGGTGCTGGCCATCTGGAAGCCGCCCGACATGAAGTGCACGCGGGTGCCCGTGCCGTTGCACGACCCGCACTGGGACCGCTTGGTGCCCTGCTTCAGGCCGCTGCCGGTGCACGTCTTGCACGTCACGAGCGGCAGCGTGGTTATGCTCTTGGCCACACCCTTGGCTGCCTCCATGAACGACACTGTCACCTGCACCTCGACGTCCTCGCCCTCTAGGATCTCCGTCTGGAACCCGCCGGCCCCACCGCGCCCGCCGCGCCCGCCAAAGGGGTGCGCCCCGCCTGTGAATGCCGAGAAGATGTCGTCGAAGTTGATGTTGGCGCCAAAGCCGCCCGCGCCGCCGAACCCGCTGAAGGGGTGGCCGCCTCCGAAGCCGGCGCCCGGACCGGGCCCGGCACTCGGGTCGAACCCGGCGGCGCCGAACTGGTCGAACTGTTCTCGCTTCTTGGGGTCGGACAGGATCTCGTAGGCGGACTGGATCTCGGCGAACTTGTCCTTGGCGGTTGGGTCCTTGTTCGTGTCGGGGTGGTACTTCTTCGCGAGGCCGTAGTAGGCCTTCTTGATGTCGGAGGCCGATGCGCTCTTGTTGACGCCCAGCGCGCCGTACGGGTCCCGTGGCGTGGCGAGTAGCCGGCGCGTTGTGTGGAAGTAGGCCTGCTGTGCGGTGTGAGCTGCTGTGGGAGAGCCAGGCGGTGTTGCTTGGGGACCAACCCTTGGCCGGGAAACGGGCGGCTGGGCCCGCGGCTTCGGCGACGGCCGGGCGGACGCCCTAGATGCGACGGAGTAGGCGGTAGCAGGGGCGGGCCGGCGGGCGCATGGCTTTAATCGCTGGCGGCGGCATAGCTGCGCGGGCGAGAGCTGCCGCACCGGGAGGGCCGCTTTGGGGAGGATACTCGTGCTCATCTCGTCCAACGTGTGCTGATTTCTGTAATTGGCATGCCCGCGACCACTACCAAGCTCGGTTGCTGTCTTGTGGCAGCGAAAAGTGCAAAACTTTGGCGTTGAATCTCGGTGTTCTTCGAGTTCCTTGCGGAGAGTGTCGGGTCTGCAGCTTCGGGTCCTTGGCAACTTTTTTTTTGGCCCGTCCCTGACTGGCGGGCTCAGATAAGTCGGCACAGCCTGAGGCACAAAGCGCTGGCCCCACTGAGCGCAGCGCGAGAAACGACTACGCGCTTCTACCTGTGGGCCCCGCGTCTTGGCGATTTCTTCATTTAAAGAAACCGTCGCGCCCGGCTTGCCGCGGAACAAGGAGCCACGCCGTCCCGTTTCTGCTCAAGAGAAATGTCCTTCCCATTAAGTAGGTATATATGCGACAATGACATGCAATCCCAAGCAACGCCTCAACTCCATCCACCTATCGGTGGCCCTATGACGTACATGCATCTAAATGTGCGAGCATCCATCCCAAATATCCACGCTGCAAGCTTGCCGGCTGCTGTGGCTGCAACGCTTCAGACGAAAGAGTGCTGTTTTCCTCCATCCCATCATGATGTGTCTGTATCCAGGCCGAGTCACCGGTCGGCTTCTGGGTGTATATACTCGCGCCGCTGTGGCTTCCCTTTTGTTACTCCTTGACTGCGCACCTTGTGGAGGAAGTCGACGATGATGTCGTTCTCCTGCACGCCCAGGCCGTTGAAGTGCTTCCGCACCACGTTGGTCAGCTGGTCTTTGGTCTGTCTCCGGAGCTCTTTGCGTCGTGCGATTGTCGGCGAGTAGAGGCCAATGCTCCCCGGCTGGGTCAGCACCCATTCGTGGTGGTCGCTGACGAAGGCGGTCGGTGTCTTGAGGCGGTATGCTCGGCGGTAGGCGTGGAGGACGTCCCTCTCGAAAGCGGGCCATTGCAGCTGTTGGGGGAAACAGACGAGAGTTAGCGGGTGCATCCAGAGAAAGAGGATCAGAACAAATGCAGAAACCCGAGGGGCGACCTACTCCGGGGGCGCTGGTCTCGTGTGTGTTGGCCGTCGGTTCGGGCGCGGCAGCAGCAGCAGCGGCCGTCGAGCTTGCGTTGGTCACCTCGCGCAGGTTGGAGCCCGCACTGCTCGCAACCCTCCGCATCTTGGATCCGCCGCCGCTTCCATTCTTCTCTTTGGCGGTCGGGGTGTCGGTCTTGGAATCGTCCTGGCCGCCGCGGGTGGCTTTCGAGGGGGGCATGGCGGGAGACTGGAGAAGCTGGAAAAGAAGCCGTGCTTTGTGCAGAATGAAGCGTGCAACGAGGTGCTGGTGGTGTTTGTTGCTCGAAACTCGATTCCGTCACATCCTACGGAACGGGACTCGGAAATCTGGTGCGGTAATGTGCTGTGGGAGTGGGCATTGCGTGGGAGGGGTCTCTGGACGAAGACGGAAAGAGATTGCAGCGCTGCGTCGCAAGGCACAGGGCAACAAGCGCGGGCTTCCCCAGGCTCTGACGACACAGGGTCTTTTTGCGCGCTGGTTGGTGGGTTCGACGTGTGGCTGGGGCGCGGCTGTCGGCGTCTCGGTGCCACAAGACCCGGCTCTTTGGGTCCCGCCCGGGGCCGTCATTGCCTGCCGTGGAAGCTTGCTCCATGCCGCTCAGACGCCATCGGGACTGGCATTTTCGGGGAACGTGGTCGCGGGATTGATTTGAGTGACTCGAGGGCCCGGGGGTTAAAGAGAGAAAACCCGCCTCGTATTTCCAATTCTCATCTGCTGGATTTCATCTTTTCGCGTCGGCTGGTGAAGGAAGTGAGTGAGTGGGACGGTACGAGGTACGGGGATGTTGGTCCGCATTCCCCTTTTAGCTCAAAGACGGAGCATGATGGGTGGCAGAGAGCTGTGAAGCTCCTCTGGGTTGGCATTCCATTGTTGGATTTTCTTGCTCCCCTCGAAAGCCACGAAGAATGGCGCACTTGGTACAATCGAGCTTGCCAGAGGGATTCCGACTGGCGCCAGTCAACGTGGGATTCGACAGCAAAGCGCAGACCGATTCGAGTTACTTGTGACACTCGCGAATCTCGGCTTCTGCAGGGCGGTTACGTGGCAACGGCATCTGGAACTGTTGCCGGAGACTTTGCAGTTCATGCTCCCGTCGTCACGGCCGGTCCCTTGTGTGGTGCCACTCACCAAGACCGCAATGAGCCCTTTTCTGCCATCGAGGACACCCACTTCCCCATTTCAGACGCAGAGAGGCTCACCTTTTTGTCGACGTGCATGGCAGACTGCCACTAGGGACCCCGGTGGCGCTCCTCCACCGCAGACGGAACCCTGAGACCGGTCAGGTGCGGTTCTGGTTGCCCCATCCCAACTTGCCACAAGGCTCCGGCCACCTGTGTCACCACAACCTGGAAGCGTCAAATACCGGCGCGCGCCAGATGAGGCTGGAGGAACGAGACCCTCGTCGACACCCCACGCCCAAACGGCAGTCCAAAAAGCTCCGCGTCGATCTCCCACGTCAACCCCACATCGGCGACCTTGCTCTCGCTCACTAACGACAGGAGCTGATGTCTTAGCCTGGTCGTTATTGCTTTGCGCGAGTTTGGTTTGGTAAGACAAGGCACGAAGATCCTTGCCAGACCAGTCCCGGCCGGGGGTGTCTGCCGGCTCTTCGGGCCTCAGGTCTGACAGCGCCAGCGAGCGCACATCAGCCTGAGGCCGTCGAAAAAGAACCCAGGCTGGGTGTCAAAGTTGGGGGTTACACAGGGGTGGTTCGGTTGCTACCTGCGCTGCAGGAGCCTGCGGGCCAGTCTCGTGTTGATTGGGAGCCGCAAGGTGAAGCGGATTTGCTAATCGATCTGGGACGACATGTTCGGTCGGGAGGGCTCGGTCAAGTCGCTGGGCTAACCGCGTTGGAAGTTTGGTCGCTTGGCTGGGTTTTTGCGGGAGCAACTCCGTGGAGCGTGCCCGGGGGGGGTCTCACCTTCGGGCAAGTTCCGAGGAAACGCGATGGCAGCCGGGACAATCATTGACACCCGATTGATTAAACCTGACCCCAAGCTGAATTTCGATCATCGGCTGAGCCGATTGGGCAGCAAGACTACTGGAAGGCTGGCGAGGCAAGTGAACCGGACGTTTGATGAGGCTTTTGCTTAACTCACTTTTGGCGAGAAAGAGTGGGGAGCAAAAGCCAGCAGCTAGCAGCCTTCCAATCAAACGGGGCTGCCCCGAATTCCCCACACCTTCTTCAGCGAACTGGCTCCGCCATGCAGGGTCACCCATGCCACGCTCCAGCCAAGGGAGCAATCCCACGCCGCGCCTTTGCCTTGTGTCGATCGAGGCTTGATGGGGGCTCGAGTGCCAGAGCAGCACAAACGCCACAGAGACGGCAACTCGCTGGAGCGCGTCCAAGAACCTCAACAACCACCCGGTCTCCTCGTGTTTATTCGCGTGTCTCCAGATGCCTGTGCCGTCGTTAGTCGCCCGAGGGAGAACTTAGAAGGAGGGCACGAGGGGGGCGGAGAAGAGAAAGCGGGGTCGACGAGGCGAGATATGGAAAGGGGACATCGTGAGAGGCAGAGGCGGCGAGTTCCAGGCCGACGATGACCTCGCCCATGTCAAGCGGCACAGCGGCCTCGACAGAACGGCTCATGCACGATGGCCTGCGAGGTAAGAATACACAGTACCCAACTGCGCATCGAACCATGAACAGGCCTCGTCTCACAGCAGACTCGAGAGAAAGAAAACGGATGTCCATTCTGCGTTGGATGTCCCGTTGTTCAGCCCCCGCCATGCCCAGACGCCCCAGGCGTGTCTGGAGGCGGATTCTCGAGGCCAAGCCGCGCCACATCCTGGCCCCGGGCCAAGATGCGGAAATATTGGGGACCTCCTCGCGCCGCGCAAGAATGCAAAGACAGTGAATGCCCCATGAGGGGAGTTTATCGGCGCAGTGTTCGAAGAGCCCAAGAACCCCGCGGCGACGCGCAGACATCTGGGTCTATCGATAGTTACCGACCTTCATGTTCCGGGCTTCTTCTTGGGCGATGCTCGGACGATGGAGCGTCCGATGTCCTGTGCAAGGACCCTGCTTGCCAGTTGGAGCCCCGCTCCCCGGAGCCGGGTTGCCGGCCGCAAGACACCAGATCTCTCCCGTCAACGGACTGCTACTATGGAGAAGCGACCCAGAGGCCCAGTCGAGATTAATAACCAGCACACGGGTGCATCCTGATGCGCCTCTTATGCAGTAGCTGAGCTCAACGAGAGGCGGCAGGAGCAGGTACGGCACAACGGACTGAAGCCGCATGGTTGGGGCAACGGGCAACCCCCCGCCCCTGGTCCTGACCTTGGGTGGATTCGGCCACGGCACGGCGTCGTGCAGTCTCCAGTTGTTTTAAAAGTCACTTGCAGGGAATAAGACCCCCACACTCCCGCGCTCGTCTTCTCCCTCCCGCTCTCCCAGAACACCGTTTCCGACCCACGGGCAGCCAAGGTTGGACAGAGTGACAACGTCAACAACGCCTGGGACTCGGCAGACGCCAGGTCGCGTGAAGTTATTCCATCCTCGGGCAAGACCAGATCGAATCTGTACGCCCAACCCGCCATCCCCGCCGTCCCCGCGCAACCCTCATCCATCGCCATCTCCCGTCCCTCCTCAGCGCCCGTTAACATCCAGGGGGCCCCCAAGACTGCAGTCCCCGGGTGCGCTTCGCCAACAGGTATGCATTGCATTTTCTTCCTCCAACGCTTCCTTCCTGGCGCCATTGGTGCCACATTTCGATTCTCCCCCAGGCACCGTCGCAACCGTTCCAATCCGGATCCGAGCTTCGAAACACAGGATTACCCCGGGATTGGGGGTTCGGAGCGGCCCATCGCGGCATCGGCCTGGACAGTGCGCAGGCGTTGTCCGTTCCTTTTTTTTTTTTTCAACAGAGCCGAAGCTGGACAAACGGTGCTGCCGAGCGCGACTCGACGCACAGTACCGGAGAGCCTTGCAGCAAGTCTCACAGCGATGGGGTGGCATGGAACGCAAATGCTCGGGCCCGGCCGTGCTACTCTGCCAGTCGGTGCTCGCTCGCTTGTTGTTCGCCTGTTGCCTGCCTTCAGGTTCCTTCCAGTCCTGCCTGCAACAACACCTTCCTGGAAGGACCCCCTTTCCTGCCGGCGGCCAACCTGGAAGATTTCCATTTTAATCCCTCCCTCCTGCCTGGCCCCTGCCCCAGTCCGGCTGCGGTTCAGGGACTCCACCCGAGCGCTTGGTCCACCAGCTTGCGTGCAGTTCCAGGCTTGGCACACCCCTCCCCGCCGTCCGCCGCCGTACCCCGGCCTTCTCTTCCTCACCCCCGCTCGGTTGTCCAGGCCCTTTTCAGTCCAATGCGCGCCGGGCTATTAGCGTACCGCTTTCCGTCCATTTTTCCCGCGAGGCACTTCAGTTCGCTCGCATCGGTTCCCACGGTTTCCCGCTCCCTTTGCTGATTTTCTCCAGACCAGGAACCCCATGACTTTGACCTGGTAGCATTATTTTCCCCGTCGCCGGCAAATCTGCAGCCCGGACATCTTCGATCGCGGGTCTTCGGGAGCCGCCACGCTATACTGACCTCAGCCGCTCACCCGACTCTCCGGTCCAGTGAGCTGTGCCGAGTCCACCGGCCATGATACCGTGAACCCATCCGGAATTGGTCTGGCGAGGTCGCAAACGAGTCCCGCACGAATCTCGTCTTTGCTGGTCTGACCTAGACACGACACAGAGCAGGCAGACCCTTCCCCCGGGCTGAAATCCACGGACTGTCTCATCCTCCTCCCGCTTCACCAACAGCGCGGCACCCTTTGAAACCCCGGACAGAGCCTCTTTTCCAATTACCTGCCCTCGGCTTGTCCCGATTCGCCGACGCCTGGCACCTGGCACCGGGGAATAAGAGTGCAGAGGCACAGCGTAACCCCACGGCCTTCCAAAGGACTTCGATCACGGCCCGGTGCCACTTGACTGTGCAACCAGGCAGTGCCGGTGATTGCCGATGGGGTAATTGGTCGGAACATGGCCTCGGTTCTCACTTCTCACCCGAGTGAAATCAACGCCCCGGGTCCTGCCTCTCGATCCGCCCAAGCCATGCCGCCGCTAGCGGGGCCGCGGTCCCCGGACGATGTCAAGCATGAGCCCGAGCACGAGCGGGGTCGCCAACGCAGCGGATCCGACGACAAGGACGTAGACGGGCTCGATCTGGACGACGCCGATGATAGAGACGATGGAGCACACTCGTCCAACTCCGACGGCCCCGCGCGCAAGCGGAGGCGGAGCCGCAAGGGGCTGGACAAGAAGTTCGAGTGTCCCGAAAAGGGCTGCGGCAAGAGCTACTCCAGGGCCGAGCATCTGTATGTTCCTGCAAGCAACCGACCGTGTTCGATAGTGCTGACACAGTGCCAGTTACCGCCATCAGCTGAACCACAACCCGAAGCAGGTCTACAAGTGCGGGATTGGCGACTGCCAGAGGACCTTTGTCCGACTGGACCTGTGTAACCGGCACAAGGATCGCCACACGGCCAAGGGCTCGGCTCTGAGCCGCAAGGATTCGATGATGAGCCAGGCATCGCCCGTGACGGACAACAGGGTCCCATTCCCACCGACCGGGTCCGCCTCCCCAGAGGTTAACCGGCCGGGCACCGCTTACAACAAGGGCCGCTCCATGTCCATCCAGTATCACTCCCCCAAGGACGCCATGGGAAGCCCGTACACCCCGATGACGAATACCCCCCCAACCACTTACGCGAACGGAGCCCCAAATGGCGCCGATTACATGCACCACGATCCGACTTATGCACACATGACCCAACGGCCGGCACACCACTCCCCCCAGCATCCGCGGCGGCCGTCGATACAGACCAACGTTGGTCCTTACGGGGTGTTGTCACCTATCTCTACGCAACCTGGTTATCACAGCCAGTCTCATAATACGCCCCAGTCTGCCCACACAATGCCTTATGTTCCGCCACAGAACTTCCCCCCTTTCAGCCTCCCCCCGTCGGATTTTGCCACGTCGTCGGCTGGGGCGGTTGCTCAGAGCGATCAACAAACATATGCACCGTCGACATCCGGCGAATACACGGACCAGCAGCCTCAGGCGACTGGGGAGATGATGCTTCTGGATCAGATGGGCATGCAACAGACCATGCCGGTATTCGGGAGTGACAACATCCTTAACAAGTCGCCCTATGTTGCAATCCCCGAGGACTTCGTGGCGTATCTATTCAACACGCACGGCGAAGGTTCGCCCGTGACAGGGGTTCCGATGCAGGGATACAAGTGAGTGTCGGTGAGAATTGACGACGGTTATTTACTGACCGTGCTGCAGCTACGGCGAGTTCTCGAATCAGTACAACGTGCCCTACTATAACGACCCGAACCAGCTGGGCTACTTCCCCGCCTCCACCGGGCCCCAGCAGGTCATGTCCGTGACGAACCTTCTCGACCAGAACCTTCCCGAATCGGTCATTTCGGAAGAGAAGACGGCCGAGATCTTCGAGTTCATCAAGGAGAGGTTCCACGAAAACGGGCACGCGCCTATTGAGCGGCAGCGCGAGACCATCATTGAGGGTGACCGCAACGACGACACCCACATGCTAAGTCGCAAGATGATGCAGGCTTACATTGGATCGTACTGGCTGCATTTCAGCGACCAGGTGCCCATCCTGCACAAGCCGACCTTCTCACCCGACAAGACGCCGAATCTGCTGCTGATTGCCATGATGACCATTGGGGCTGCGTGCCTGGACAAGGCCCATGGCCAGAAAGTCACCAAGGCGGGCGCGCAGCTCTCCAACTTCTTGGCGTGGCATCTTAGATGGGAGATGTTCCAGGACCCGAACTGCAGGCCGCCCGCGAAGTTGTGGGTGTTCCAGACGCTCTTGCTACTGGAGTTGTACGAAAAGATGTACTCGACTAGAGAGCTGCACGAGCGGGCGCATATCCACCACGCGACGACGATTACGCTGATGCGCCGCGGGAGGGCACTGATCGGCAAATCGGCCTTGGACTCACCGCCGAACCCCCGGGACGACAAGACCAATGGATCCCGACAGTCGTCGACATCCGGGGCCCATACCCCTGAGGAGTGGTGGAATCACTGGATCACTAACGAATCGACGCGGCGCGCGGCATTTGCGGCCTTTGTCATCGACTCGATCCACGCAACCATGTTTGGCCACTCGACGGTTATGGTTGCGCACGAGATGCGCCTCCCCTTGCCGTGCGACGACAAGCTGTGGAAAGCCACGAGCGGGTCCGAGGTGGCCAGGATTGACGCCAACCTCATGTCGGTGGGCAACAAGGCCATCTCGTTCCTCGAGGGCCTCAAGCGGACGTTGAGCAGCCAGGAAGTGCAGACAAACTCGTTCGGGCGCACAATCCTCATGGCCGGTCTTCTTAGTGTGAGCTGGCACATGAACCAGCGGGATCTCCAGGTCAACTCTCTGGGTGGCGGAGTCTCGCAGGCGCTCGGCGGGCGCGACAAGTGGCGGGGGACGCTGACGAGGGCGTTTGACTCGTGGAAGAGCGACTTTGACAAGACGCTGCTCCGGCGGGGCGACGTGTCGGCGGACCCGTACAACTACGACGCCTCGAACCGCAACGAGGCCAACGTCGTGTTTGAGAGCCGCATCGTGCTGCACCACCTGGCGCACATGGCGATGCACGTCGACATTGTCGACTGCCAGATCTTTGCGCGGGCCAAGCGGCTACTCGGCCGGGCCATCGGGCCGCAGGACCTTAACAGCGCCCAGCGGCGGATGAAGGACATCTGGGCGCCGTCGGCCAAGGCGCGCGACGCGACGTACTACGCCCTCAAGTTCCTGCAGTCGGTCATGCTCCCGGACACGGTGGGCACGCCCGGGTCCAACGGCGGCTACGGCGCGCACGAGGAGCCGTACTCGGCCAGGGACGACGTGCTCCTCAACCGGCCGTGGGTGCTCTACTTTGCGGCGCTGGTGGTGTGGTGCTACGGGTTCGCGCTCGAGGGCGCCAACCCCGCGACCGTGCCGGCGCCGGCCACGCAGCAGGACAGGGTGCGGCTGATGCGCGAGTACCTGGTCAAGTACGGCAGCGTGTCGTCACCCGAGGAGCTCAAGTCGATGAAGGGCATCAGCCACAACACGCCGCTGCTGATGGTGCTCAAGGAGGCGTTTGGCGAGTCGCGCTGGGAGCTGCTGCACGAGGGCGCCACGCTAATAAATAACTGCATCCATCTGAACGCGGGGCAGGGCGTTGTCTAGGGTGTTGACAACGGGTGGTTTTGCCTAGGGTCAACCCGGGGTGGTTGTGTTGTTCTTTTACGCTGTTATTTTTTTGGTGGGGTAATTTGCTCGGGATGTACACATTGGAGGGCAGGGAGATTTCACGCAAAAAAGATCATATACCGGGGGAGGAGGCATGAGAAGGAGCAGGAGCAACATTTGGCGGGCGGGCGGTTGGCATTCTTCTTTTCGAGCGGGCATGGCTCGGCAGACTTTATTTGCTTTGCTTTGCTTTGCTTTTCTCTACCTATACCCCTTTTGCTGCACTTCGACATGTACATGTAAATACAAGGAGTGATATGTTGTGCTTGTTTGCACTGTATCTGTGTGTGTGATGCGCCTTGTGAACTGTGGGATGTAGTTATCGCCCTGCTTTGGCTGCCCCTGGCCGCGGACATCTTGGACCGGGGAAGTAATTATTCTGAATTTAACAAACTTGAACAACAGGTCAAATAAAGAGCAGCTCGGACCTGCAGTTGGCTGCTCGCGGGAATGTCAAGCAGTGCAGGGTGAGCTGAGTGCACAAACGGAGATGCGGGGTCCACCCTGGTGGCCGGGGTCGTTGGCCCGCTTTCCACAGCTTCGGGACGAAACAATGGCGATGGATGTGGGGAGGAGAAGCTGGACTTGGCAGCTTCTCGAGACATTCTACTCACTCCCTTTGAAAACTCGAAAAGGGTCCAGACGTGATTCCTCTCACAATCAGATATCCGGAGACTGTATTTTCAGTTCTTTCTTTTCTCGTCTCTTTTTGGGGACCAATCAAAGTAAGGAGTTTCCAGAGACAGACCTGCTGCTCTGGTTGACGCAGGCTTTGACGTGACGTTATCGCCGTTTGCTCCGGCTTGGGTCT
This sequence comes from Parachaetomium inaequale, assembly GCA_033296685.1. Lineage (NCBI taxonomy): Eukaryota > Fungi > Ascomycota > Sordariomycetes > Sordariales > Chaetomiaceae > Parachaetomium > Parachaetomium inaequale. Next base: position 56,405 of record MU854435.1, on the reverse strand, counting down.
TCCCGAGCTTTCCGCTTTTCATCTCATCCGTTTGCTCATCCCTCGGTATTTCACCAAGCCCGTTTCACCATCACGACATAGCCACTTGGTCAACTTCTCTCTCACCCATCACCATGGCGGCGGTCCTGACACACCTCCCGCCCGAGATCCTCCACAGCATCCTCAGCCACGTCGACCCGGAAGACCTCGGGTGGCTGCCGCTGACATGCCGCGCCCTGAACAACTTCATCAAGGGCAACAACCCGCTCTGCCGCGCCATCTACCTGCGCATCTTGGTATGATCCGTCCCCACCCTTTGTAGGATCTGACTAACCCCCCTCCAGGATGAGCCCCCAACCAAGGACCTCGACTTTGAGCAAGAGCTCCACGACATCGTCACCCTCCAAAACCTCTGCTCCCCCAAACCCGACACCCCCAGCCAGGAAATCCAGTCCCACCTCCCCTTCGTCCACCGCACCGTCACCCGCCTCCTCAACCACGCCGTCACCGTCCCCTCATCCCCGCCCGCCAAGCCCCACAGCAGCAGACACACCACCACCCCCAAACCCTCCACCACCTCCTCAACCACCACCATCGTCCCCAACAACAGCAACAATGGTGAGAGTGCCGACCCAGACACCCAATTCTACCACGCCCTGACCGCCTTCCGCGACTCGCTCCTCGCGCGCCGCGAATCCCGCGCCCGCACCTTCCCTGTCTCGCGCAACGCGCAGTTCCTCACCGACCTGTTCGACTCGGGGGCGGCCCGCCGCAATTTCCTCGCGCGCTCCTTTTTGTATGAGCGCGCGCGCGCCATGCCGGGCGGGGTCGGGGTGGACGGGTTTGACGGAGAGGATGGGGAGGAGCATCAGCTGGATTCGTGGGGGGAGGTGTCGGGGTCGGAGACGGATTCTGATGATGATGATGACGGGGAAGGGGCTGCTGCTGGGGGGAGGAGGAGGAGGCCGCGGCGGGCGTTTACGGCCGAGTGGGGCTGGCGGCGGCCAAGGAGGGTACGGGAGGCGTATCAGATGAGTGCGAGGTTGCATTGTTTGTATGGGTGGGGATTGGGGTTTGAGGATGGGGTGCGCCCTGGGGCGACCGAGAGTGAGGCGCGGAGACGGGCGCTGTTTGTTGCGAGGCAGAGGGGGGGCGTGTATGCCCTTGCGTGTGCGAAAGTGTATGATCTGAGGGAGTATACCGTCGCGAACAAGTGGGGGCCTTTTCGGGATGGTGGGGAGGGGGAGGAGGGGGGGAGGGTGAAGGTGAGGGTGGATTGGGAGAAGGTGGAGGCGATTTTGCTGGTGTTGGGCGGGAATATTAGGTGTAAGGGCCTGGAGCGGTTTCCGATCTTTTGGCATTTCTGGGGGAAGCCGTTTGCTGGGAGTTGGGGCGGGAGTTATATCCCTTGGTAGGTCGAGTTTGCCCTTCACCCCCCTTTTTGGTTTTCTCGATATTGCACATGGTCTTCAAGAAGGGGCTGTTGCTCTCGAGCTACTCTAAAGGCTAGCCTAATTTGCAATGAATAGCTGACATGGACAGGTCGAGAGACAGGGAACAGGGGAAGGACGGGGAGATGAAAGAGCTCGACCGAAGGGATCCGTACGGCGTTGCGGGCAGCTGGCTGAGGGTTGTCAGTTTCCTGGGTGAGCCCCCTGTCTTGGCTAGTTAAGATGCGGTCCCAGCTCGGTTGCTCACAACCCACAGACTTCACCGACTTCTTCCACTTCAACTTCCCCGTCAACGACCGCCTCCCGCACGACGTACCGCGCCCCCCGCTCAACGCCGGCCAGGCGACGCGGCTGATCCTGATGCGCATGCGCGTGGCCAAGGTCGAGCCGCCCGGCGTCGGGGACCACCCGGACCACCCGGTCACGCATTTCAAGGGCTTCTCGCGCGCGCTGGACGGGTCGTGGGACGACAACGCCGACGCCGACATCCGCGGCACGGTGCGCGTCACGCCCGAAGGGGAGGTCCGCTGGACGTCGTACTCGATCTTTCAGGGCGAGGAGCGCTGGAAGAGCGAGGGCGTGCAGATCGGCGGGGTCAGGTCGGCACGCGGGGTGGTGGGGACGTGGTTTGACAAGTGTGTTCTGTTCTAACCAAGCGTGGAGAGGGGGGGCTGCTAACTAATGGTGCCTTTGTCCAGGGACTTCAACGCCCAGGGCCCCTGCGGGCCGACGGCATTCTGGAAGATCTCGGACCGCGAGAACACGGGCGACGGGCCGCAGGTGCTGCTCGAGGATCTCTTTCCGCTTAGTATGTCGTGGTGAACTTCCTGTTTCGGCGACGCGTGACGTTAATCGATCGGTGCGTTACTAGTAGCCGATGACATGGACGAGGAGCTCGCGGACGACGACGACGATTCGGGGGACGAGTTTAACCTGCAGGTGCTGGATCCGTTTGGGCCCGACTGGACCGGGTATGAGCTCGAGGATGAGCTGGACGGGCTGTATCATTTTGATGCTGAGGATATCTTTGATGTGGAGGACCTGGATGGGTTGGAGGGGGTGGAGGAGGATGATGAAGATGAGGATGAGGATGAGGAGGACGGTGGGGAGGACGAGGACGAGGACGAGGACGACGATGATGACCTGGAGTCGGCTGCAGATTTGGCCCATGGCTAGCTGCTTTGCAGGTGGCCGTGGTTGATTAGCGCGATCTATACAGTGTGCGTGATAACATCCGCTATGGACAATGGTGTATTCAGGGGTATCCGCCACGACCTAATCAACACCCAACAACCGGACTCCCTTTGTATCCGCTGTCATGCCACCACTCAACTCGTAACCTCCCACCTACTCATCAAATACCTCCTCCCATCAACCCCATCAACCCCATCCAATCCCTCCCTCCTCCCAACCCTCCCCCTGCATAACACAACGCAAGGTAGGTAGGTAAATCAAAGCTTGGACGCAACAGGCGGATCCGTATTAACCTTCCCATGCTCGCACGTGGCCAGCAGCGCGCCGTCGCTAGCCCTTCGCAGCGTCCCCCGCAGGCTGCACATGCGCTGGCCGATCTGCACGATCTCGCACTCGACCAGCACCTCGGTGCCGACCGTCGCGGGGCGCATGTAGGTGGTGTTAAGGGTGCGGCTGACGCCCAGGTAGGCCCCTACCAACAATGTCAGCTATTTCTTGCCAAATCGGGGCATCGGGAGAGGTCTCGGGAGCAGCCTCGGGAGCAGGACAACTGTTTCGGGAGCCATCGGGAGCCACCGGGAGCCACCCGAGAGCCACCCGGCGCCGTAACGGGGAAGAATGAGCTCGGATTGTCGCTTACAGTAGCCCGGGCGGGCGACCATGCCGAGCACGGTCGAGGTGCAAAAGTCGAAGAGGCTGGCGGTGCAGCCGCCGTCTGGGATTCATCTCAGTCAGTCGTCGGCGGTTGTTTCAGGAAGGGGGAGAGAGAGAATACACACGCAGGATGTGAAAGAAATTGCAGTGCTGCGGCTGCACGGTGAAGCTAAAGGTCGCCGAGGGATTGGGGGCGTCAGGGGCGACGGAATGGACGGAGAGATGAGGGAAGAGGGTCTGTGACCATTCCTGTGGCAGGCAAAAAGGGGTGTTAGCTGCCAGTGTGCTGCAGTGAAAACGGGAGAAGAACCTGCCTGCTCTCCCGGAATCAGGACATTGGCGGCGAATGCGCGGAGCAGCTCGCGCACCCGGTCCTCGGCCTTGAGCTCGAGGTAGCTAAAGTCGGCTTTTCGCTGGGATTCCGACATTGTTACGGTGCTGGACAAAAAGACAGGTAAGGTGTAAGGTATCGTGTAAGAGGAAAGATGAGATGAGCTGCAGCGGAGGTTGCAGGTGTAAGTGCCCGGGATGCCGCCTGTTAACTATGACCCGGCTTCTTTTTCCGATGACGGGGGTCTGGGATGCAAACTGTCAGCTTCGCCTCTCCGAGCTCAGCTTTGGGTAATTCTGCCCAACTGAGGTGCCTGGATTTGGAAGCTTAATAACCGTGAATGCGAGACACAAACCTGACGTGGGCAGTCAGCAATCCATCGCCCCCAACATGGCTGGGACTAACTGGAACCTTGAAGTTCTAGGGGTCTTGCAGCATGTTATGGTTGACCCCACAGCGGCGAACCCTTGCTCCAGGTCGCCGGAGACACATGCCTCGGCATTGGCGCGCTGACCCCTGTCGCCGCTTATCGATTAGCGCTGCGCCTGTCATCGCATCCTCGGGCTCACCTCGACGCTTCTTTCATCTCAACAAGGGACATCTCGAACTACGAATACATCTTCCATCTCGCACGCCTCAATTTTCAACCTCACTCTACCCACCACCAAATGCCGCAGTAACAACCCCCCCTCTCACATCCCTCCCCAAAAAAAGAGGAAAAAATGGAATTCATCCCCGCCCTCCACGCCCGCCTCGACGAGCACAAACCCTCCCTCTTCGAGCTCCTCTCGGAACAACAACTCGCTTCCCTCCTCCCGCCCACCCTGCGCTACCTCCTGACAATCCTCACCCACCGCTACCCGCGCCACCTTTTGCGGGTTCTCAACTCCTTCGACGAGCTCTACGCCCTCGCCGCCCTGCTCGTCGAGCGCCACTACCTGCGCACCCGCGCGGGCTCCTTCACCGAGCACTTCTACGGCCTGAAACGCGAAAAGACGCTCGCCGCCGAGATCCCGCGCGCGAGCGCCGCCGCGCCCGGGGTCGTGCGCGATGCGCTGAGGCTCAGTAGCGCGGACGTGTGGCGGAACTTGGCCGTGATTGTTGGCGTGCCGTATCTGAAGCGCAAGCTGGACGAGGCGTACGAGGTGGACGCGCCGCGGGCGATGCTCGGCGCCGCGTATAATAGGGCGCCTGGCGCTGGCGCCGGGTGGAGGGAGAGGGTCGGGTTCTGGTGGCGGTGGTTTTTGAGAAGGGTGTATCCCCGCGTCAACGCCGCGTATTACCTCGCCATGCTGGCGTTTAATCTGGCGTATTTGTTTGATAACGCCAAGTGTCACAGTCCGTTTTTGTGGTTGGTTGGGACGCGGGTGAGAAGGATGAACGCGGCGGATTACCGGGCGATCGAGGCGCTCGAGGAGAAGGTGGCCAAGGCCGGGGCGACGAGGTCGGTTGGCGCGCGGATGCTGGGCGGGCTGTCGCTGGTGTTGCCGACGAGTATTTTTGCGCTCAAGTTTCTCGAGTGGTGGTATGCGTCCGACTTTGCGAAGCAGCTGTCGAGGAAGGCGGGTGAGAGCTTGGACTTGCCGCCGCCCGTGGTGACGGGGTTGCCTGACGGGGCGAAGAAAGCACAGGCGAAGGAGGAGAAAGATGCGGAAGAGGAGGAACTTGACGACGAGGAGAAGGAGAGGCGGGCAGTTGAGAAAGCACCCATTGCGGCATCGTCGCTTCGACCCATCTACACGGTCCCCGCGCCGGAGGACTCGGACCAGTGCCCGATCTGCGAGGGCGAGATCACCACGGCCGCGGCCTGCCAGACAGGCGTCGTCTACTGCTTTGCCTGCATCCACAAGTGGCTTACGGGGACGCACGCGAGGCAGGAGAAGTTTATGGCCGAGCGGGCCGGCAAGTGGGAGAGCGGCGAGGGGAGGTGTGCCGTCACCGGGCGGCGGGTCCTGGGCGGGACCGAGGGGCTGCGGCGGATCATGGTGTAGGCCGGGATTGTGATGACTGTAAAATACTTAAGCGGGAGCCGAGATATGACTTGATGCTACTAGAGCATCCGGGTGAAGGGTCTCGGATACTACCAAAGTCTGTATGATGGAGACTTCTAAGCCACACGAGTCCCATTCTAATGATTAAATCCAGATATTACTTGCCCAGGCTCCCTACAAATCCACCACCGTAACCGGATTACCCAGTTTCCCGCTGTTCCCATACATGAGCGACGCGTTGGCCAGCAGACCGCCGTTGTTGGTGCCCGGCCCAAGCATGAGCCACTTCCACAGGATGCTGGCGACGCCGTACCGCAGCACGTTGAAGGCGTCGACCCAGCGGGCGCCCGGCACCAGGTCGTGGAGCGGCCCCTTGGCGGGCCGCGCCATGAGCGACTCGTAGGCGCGCTGGCACTCGTCGTAGTAGACGGCCTCCCTGCCGTGGCCGTAGTGCGTGTGCCCAAAGACGTGCAGCTTGGGCTTGACGCGCCAGATCTCGTCGAGCAGGCCGGAGCAGCCGAGGCCGAGGTCGAGGTGGTGGCGCTGGGATGTCATTCCCTTATTTCACCAAAGCTGTAAAGAAAAAGAACGGCTCACCGGCGGCGTATGCGTAACCAACACATCCGTTTCCTCAGGCACCCTCCCCTTCCACGGATGCTTCTCCCGTTCATACTGCAACCTATCACCCTCTATCATCAGCCACCTCTCTCTCCATACTTGGAAAGATACTCACGCGAAACCCTCCCCACACCACGGCACCGCCCCAAACCCCCACACATTCAGCCTCCTCCCCCCCTCAAACTCCAACTCCACCCCGTGATCACAGAGGTACTCCACCCCCGTCCAGTCCACCTCCCCCTCCCCCTTCTCCCCCATCTCCTTCCTCACCCCCTCATCAACCCACCCATCATGATTCCCCCCGACCACCACCTTCCACGTATGCCCCAACCCCCGCAACCAGTCCACCTGCGCCTGAATCTCCCCCACCGTCCCGTCCACAGTCAGATCCCCACAGTGGATCAGCAGATCCCCTTCCGGCACACGGTAGTCAGGCACCAGATTGTGCGTGTCGGACAGGACGACGACGCGGATGGGGCGCCTGCCGCGGGGCGGGTGGAAGGGGGTGCCGCGCAGCGGGAGGAGGACGTGCCGGTAGAGGAGGGAGGTCAGCCATTGCAGCGGGGAGGCGAGCAGCCAGTCGAGCGGGGTGGGCGGGGACCAGGGGGAGGCGCGGCGGAGGTGGAGAGTGAGGAGGAGGTTGTTGAGGGGGGTTAGCATGGTGGCGTGTTCTGTTCGTGGTTGGGTTAGGGGGTGGGGCGCGGTGGGATCGGGTTGCGATGGTGATGATGAGGGCGAGAGGGAGTGACGTTGGGTTCAACACTACTGCGAGATGGGTGGGGGTAAAAGACCCCGAAATGTTGTTGATGGTGGTATTCCGAGTATACAATTGGCGAATTGATGGGTTGAAGGCGAGGCCGGCTTCACACCGCCAATCAATGGCCGGACGATGTCATGGAAGAGGATGAGGTTTGGATGTGAAATGATGAATGCCAGAGGGAAGCCGCCAAAATGCTCGCCTGCAGCGCTATACCCGGGCTTGTGACAGCGCACCAACCCTAACCCTACCCCCTAACCCCCCCAACCCAAAACTCCCCTGAGATTTGCGGTCCTTGGCCTCGAGAAGCGCTCGGCGTGAAACTTGGAACTACAATCCTAGGGGGAAGTTCTTAAAGCGTGTAAATGATAGACACCAGTTCGGAAATGGCCAGCATCTCATATAGACCGCAATATACGAGTTGATTATCATGAGCGACGCATCCTCTGCTCTCGCCCCCTTCGGTCTCCGGTCGGGCTTATGCACCTGGCCATGCATGTTCCTGTCGACAGCTCCTATCATTACCCCCCGATACTCTAAGCAGATATTCAACCCCAGGCTCCGTTTCAACCCCGTCGCTGCACCAAAATGCTCAAATGCAAGACACCGTCGCTGCCGGCCTAGTCGACCTTGATGGCTCTGTCCAACACGTCAGCTCACTGCACAGGTACTGTACTTCAGGGGACCACTCACCCGTAAATCCTCCTAACAAACGCATACGCCGTCAAGAAGCCCACCGTGCCCGTCAGCAGCCCATACACACAGCAGGCCATGAAGCTGTACGCAAAAAAGAGCATGCTGCTCACGAAGCCCGTGATGTGCAGCTTCGCGCAATAGTACCACACACAGTACGCAAACACCCACACGGCGCTGCCGCCACCGACCCAAAAGCTCTGCCACCACCAGCAGTAGTTCTCGGCGCACAGCTGCAGGTAGACGGTCACGACCGTCACCTCGGCGACGGTGACGAGCAGGATCGTCGACACGACGGCCAGGAAGCCAAAGACGTAGTAGTAGCCGCTCTTGTCCTGCCACACCGACTGGAACACAAACAGCAGCTCGATAAAGATGACGGCGAAGGGGATCAGCCCGGCCAGCAGCGCCGTCCGCAACCCGCCGCTGTACCACGCCTGCGGCGGGACCGGGCGCGGCGGCGCGGCGCTCGTCTTGGTCGGGTGCTCCCAGCTGCCGGCGCCGAGGAAGCCGTAGCGCGCGCCGGCGTAGACGAGCGGCAGCTGGATGCCGAGCCAGAGCGCGATGATGGCGACCAGCGTGCCAAAGGGGATGGCGGTGCTGGAGGCCTGCGCCCACACAAATAGGTTGAGGACGAAGACGATGGCGAAGAGCAGGCCCGGGACCAGCAGCGCCGTGACGGCCATGTTGCGGCGCCAGTCGCGCCCGCCAAACGTCTTGAAGACGCGCGCCGAGAAGTAGCCCGAAAAGAGCCCCGCGAAGACGAAGAGCCCCACGCCGAAGCTGATGAAGCCGCCGCGGAAGCTGGGGTTCAGCACGCCCACCGCGCTGAGCAGGACCAGCCCGACGGCCATGAACAGCAGCTGCGTGCCGCAGCCGACCAGCGGCGCCAGCAGGTGGCCGTGCTGCGGCGGCCGGAACACGTCGCCGTTGAGCAGTTTCCAGCCCGCGACGTCCTCGAGAGCGTCGTCTGACAGGTCTGCCTCGTCCTCGCCTTCACCGGTTTGTTCCGAAAGCCCGCCGGCTTTCTCCACCGGCGTCCGCGGCCCGCTCTTCGTCCTGCGGCTACGCAGTTTGCCGTCCTCGGCCACCCCCTCCCTATGCCCCCTGATATCCAACCGGATCGTCCTGGCCAGGATCATGAGCACGATGGCAGTTAACAACCCACAAATAATCAGCGAGTTGACAATCGCCATCCAGTGCACGCGCGCGCCCTCCTCCTGGTTGACAAAGTACAGATCCCAGCGGCGCGCCCACTCGATGGACGAGTCCTCGCGGAAGTAGACCGAGTACGTGTAGGGGATCGTGGTGACCACCGCATCCTCTGCCCCCGCCGTCCCATTCCCTTGCAAAACCGGCAACTCAAACTTCTCCCTCACCCTCCCCAACTCAACCGGACACCCATCCTCTCGCCTCTCCACCCCCGCCCCAACACTCTTCGGATACACCTCAAACCCCACCACCACCATCTCCCCCCTCTCCCCCCGTTTCCCAGGCGCCCTCCTGTACCGAATAATAACCGTATGATGATTATTCAAAAAATACCTCCCCCCTTCAAAATCGAGATCGACACCCCCCAACCGAAACCCCGCCGCATAATACTTCCTACTCTTATCCACCGTCACAAAGCTCGTCGCCCCCGGGAGGTTATCCACGATCCACTCGACCACATACCCGCCCCGCACCAGCTCCCTTGCCTTTTCGACCCCGGCCCGGGTAACCTGCCGCTCGCAGAGCAGTTTGCACGCGCTGTCCTCCTGCATGCGCAGCTGCACGTCGGACACGACGATGCGGTCGCCGCGGAGGACCTCGCCCAGGTTGAGGGGGATGTGCTGGCCGCTGACGAGGCCGTTTCCCACGGAGCGGGCGCGGGCATGGTGGCTGCCGGGGGTGGTGGTGGTGGGGGGGGAGGTGCTGCCTGTGGAGGGGGGGCAGACAAAGGGGAGATCGGCGTAGGCATATTGGAGCTGAGTCGTGTCGGAGTAGACCTTGTTGACGAGGAGGGGGATTGGGGCTGAAGGGGCGTAGGTGCGGGTTGTGAAGAAGGGGATGTAGAAGGCTGACGCCGCAGGGGTGAGGAGGAAGAGGAAGAGGGGGAGGGGGGTGAGGAGGGTGGGGGGTTTCATGGTGAGGTTGGGTTTTTCCAATGTCAGGCTTCTCCTGGTGACGGGTTTGAAGTCCTGGTTGACTGTGGCCCACCGGGTTGTACGCGTGGCTAGTACATCCAGTAGTAAGGTTGAGGCGTGTGGAGGTCGGGTTCGGTACCCTCGGGAGGCGCTGGATGGACCCGCGTGGTGATGAGTGCCGCTATCTGCAGCCGACGTTCGCAGGTCTGGGTGGATACAGCGTGAAGCTTCTCGCAGCAGTCCCAGAAGGCCGAGGAAGAGGCGACGCGTGTGGTGTGTTGGTCAAACGAGTGGAATCGGCACTGAGTGCCTCTATGCGCGCAGGGGAGAAATGGAACCGAGGGTCCAATCCAAATGGGTCGTGAATGGGCCAGCGATTGTGATGAAATGAACGGCAGTGCTAGAAGCAAAGATGAGGTGTCGCTCTTGGCTGTTGAAGTTGGAAAGGATGGAGGAAGCTTCCCGACGTGCACGATCGGCAATCGAAAGGCTCCCGCGCTAAATTTAGCCGGGATTTCAGGGGATTGGCTGGGCACTTTACAGGTAAACAAAACCCCGCAGCATGCATTACGACATTTACTGGCGAAACAAGGAAGCCCAGGACGATAAATTAAACATGGGGGGAATCAGCAGTTACTGCTGACATGACAACAGCAGCCTTGGTTATCTGTGCATGCAAGGTACCGTCACCATTCTCGTCCGGACCCAGTTGTGCGCCTCGAGATGTCACTTATACATGCACTTACACCCTAGCGCTGTTTTCCATATTTCGTCTACAGCAATGCCATAGCCGGTAACTGCATCCCGCCAGTGCCGACACCCCCGTTGCACGAAAAGGTGACATCCTGATAAACTTCGAAGCAAGTATGAGATCCGAGGTCGAGCGAGTCCTCGATAGAAACCAAAAATTGAAACCAGAATGGTTCGGTGACACAGCCAGGCACGGTGTGTCACAAACGCAGACCACTCCCGAGACAGCCCCTCCCTCTCCTCCCGATGTGAGACCACATGTGATCGGTGGAATGTGTCTTGTGTTCGGGTTATGTGGAACCAAGCACATGTTGGGTAGAGTGGCACAAGCGGGTAGGGACCTGGACCGAGGCCTGCCTGCACCCGGTGAACCCTTCCCTAGGTACCTACCATAGTTACCTACCTAGTGTTGTTGACCAAACTCAGTCAGGTACAGGTCGAAAGATGACCAGGTCGAAAGATGACCAGGTCGAAAGATGACCATGTCAACAGAATCCCGTTCACTAATCAAGATGCGGGCCGAGATTGGGTACTCTACACTAGGGTTGTGTCACCCAACCGGTTCGAGCAACATGAGCGTAAAACCCAGCACAAGCTCACCAGAGTAAGGAAGGGCCACGATCAAGATTACAAATTCAACAAGACTAATCATTACTCAGGTAGGTATCTCGCCCCCCTCAAATCTATCAGTTTTACTACAACCAGAACCCAATCCTCTCAACGTACCCCTTTTTATTTTTCATCCTCCCAACCCCAAACTCCAAGCAAAAACCCAAGAACAAAACAACCCAAAAACTCGCCAAAACATCAGCTGGGTATCCGAAACATCATCACCCATTACTAGAGTACCCACCCCCACTCAAACAAATTCCCCAACGCTTAATCAATCAATCAATCAATCAATCAATCAAACCCTCCTCCTCCACCCCGTCTCCCCATACTCCGGCAACCCCCCCCTATCCGCCGTCTGCGCCTCTCCCCCAGCAGCCAACATCCAACTCCCTCTCCCCTCCCTCTCCCCAACAACATCCTCCCCGGGAACATACAACACCCTCGGCCTGAGGTGCTCATCGGCAGCGGCCTCCTCAAAACTAGGCAGCCCCCCCAGACCACTACCGGTAAACTCCTCCCGAGAAACCACCACCGGCCCCCCATCAGTTGACAACGATGAGGTGGTAGTAATAGAAGCCCCATCAACAGCAACCTGCAACGGCACCACCAGCCCCACCGACCCCCCCGTGCCGAGGTGCACCGTCAGCTGGACCGTGTACACGCGCGAGGCGATGCACGAGTGGAAGGTCGGCACAAACGTCTTCTTGTCGGTCGGCAGCGACAGCGGGACGGCGATCGTCGCGGTGTGGGACACGGGCGACGAACTCGTCCTGGTCTGGCCCTTGTCAGAGGACAGCGGCGCCGCCTCGTGATCGCTGCCCCCATACCCCGAGTCCCTCCTCGATAACGGGGTTGTTGAGCGGGGCGTCCAGGCCGGCTGTTCGGCTAGTGTGACAGAGGGGAGGGCGGTCGACGCAAAGAACTGCCCGCGGCGGTCGAGCAGGTAAGGGGCGTTCCACTCGCCGAGGTTGGGGAAGGAGGCGATGGTGCCCGAGGAGAAGTAGGTGTGGGCGGTGACCTTGGCCGAGATGCTTATGATGGTCGGGGGCAGTGTGCGCGGGGAGGCCGGGTCGAAGGAGAGCTTGATGCGGGCCATGGGGTGCGACATGACGCGGCGGGCGTCGGGGGAGAGGATGGCGGCGCCCGGTTGGAGGGCCTCGGCTGTTAGGCGGCCGAGCTTGGTGGAGAGGAGGCTCTTGCGGAGGGTTTTTGTCTTGGACATGCGGTAGAGGTGGTCCTTGTCGGTGATGTTGAGCGGGGGCTCTTCGGGCGTGGCTGGGAGGACTTGGAGGGTTTGGGTGGCCTCCATGATGCGGGTCTTGCGGTCGCTGTCCTCGCGCACGACGCGCGCCTTGATGGTGTACTCGACGCGGGCCATGGTCGGGGCCATGTCGTCGCGCTGCCAGCCGCCGCCGAGGCTGGGCGGGAGCTGCACGTGGTGGTCCTGCATGGCGTCCGACAGGCGGTCGTGGTTGCAGGCGTTGATGGTGAGCTGGCTGGGGATGACAAAGTTGAAGGGGATCGTGTAGGTGCGGCCGGACTCGAGCACGCGCGGCACGGGGTAGGTCGACTCGGGGATCGGCATGGTCATCTTGAGGAACGTGTGGGTGACCTCCTGCGGGGCGCTCATGCCCTCGAAGGTCGTCTTTGTGTTGCCGAGCAGCAGGATCTGGATCGAGTCGAAGCGGACCTCGCGCTTGGTCGTGATGGTCAGGTCGCCCGTCACAGGCGACAGGGAGGTGTAGACCTTGGAGCTGTAGTGGTCCTTCAGGTTCAGAGTGATGTCCGACTTGGGGTAGGCCATCCTCTTGGAGTGGCTCGGAGCGGTGCTGGTGCTCGAGGCCGACGAGGCTAACCAAGTGCCCATGGTGGCGGGTTTACTGGATTACTGGAAGACGGAAACAAAAGGGGGAAACAAAAGGGGCAGTCCCCAATAAGACGAGGACGAGTTGGCAGCAGGCGGGGATGTGAGACTGTTTGTCGAACTGCGTGACCGGTGTTGGTGCAACAGGCGTCGAGACAGTGTGTAAGTGTGCTGTCAGACGACGTGGCAGGGCACTTCCGAGACAGATCTGGGGGCAAGGCAAGAAATCCGATGCTTGAGACAATGGATCCAAGTTGGCGACGGGGCGACTCTTTCTCTTTATAAGGGGCCATGTATACATAGTAGTAAGTCCGTTGAGCCCTGTGACGGACGAGGCGTCGACTACCTGGGAACTAAGGTTGACTCATTACAAAGCAGCGGCTTTACCGTGTAGGGTTCGCAGCACCCACGCCGAGACGGGCGTCATGGTTGGCAGCGTGATCTGCTGGCGCCCTTCATCCCGACATGGCTCGCCGTGGCAGCCCGGGCCGGGGCGGGCGCTGATTGGCGAATGCGGGTGCGGCGTGCGTGGTGCAAAGGGCGGGATGTGGCTCTGCATCCTCATGCAATGGGGCCCTTCAGACTGCTCCATCCATGCCAGGCATCAAGAACAGGGTGCAAGTGGGGCAACCGCTGTCATCGGTTGGCTTCTTCCATTGACGGCCTCGACAAGCCGTCGTCAGCCAAGTGTGGTGCCTCGCCAGCCTGAGGTTGCGCGACGCGCAAGGCGATAGAGTGTCTGCAGGTGTGTACCGTTTGGTCTGCAGCATCTTGCGTGCTCCCCACGGGCGTTTTGCGCGGCAGACACGGCGCTGTGTGACAACAAAAGGCAACTTGGAAAGCGACTCTTTCCTGATGAAAACGGTCATCGATTCGGACCCCACTCAGTGTTCAGTGTGGGTCTCCCCAACAGCAGCTTAGCCGTTCCTGGGGCTTGGCATCACCCTCGTCACTTGTCTGGGGAAAGGCGCACCTCAGCCGTGGCCGGTCATCGGATGACAAACTCCACGGGCCTGCTGGTCTCTCGGGCTTGCAAATTTGCAGTTTTTGCATTGCTGAGTCCGGCCAGATACGGCATGGTGTCAGTGTCACGGTCTCTGGCTCTCGATAGCCGCCTCCGCGCTTCTCAATGCCGCAAAGCTGCCCGGGTCCGGTCTCGGACGACGAGATCCGCGACGCTGGACAGGACAGCCATGCTTCTGAGATCCCAGGTAGAATACCTCGTTCTCACGCTTCCTGACTGGCAGCCCAATTGGACCGGCCAGCCCTGTCCCGGCTCCCCACATCCTCCGCATTCTCTTTCTTGAAGCTCAAAGAGAGCTTGAAGATTCGAATCGACGAGACGGAAGCAGAACGACACGAATGTTCCAGGCCTTTCTCAGTCTCGCTTGCGGCGAGCAGCCACACGGACCCATCTATCCCGTTTCTGACGCCCAAGGGACCCGACAACCCGTCCTCGCTAACGGCCACCTTTGGAGGCTTAGTGCCGACCTCCAGACGTCGGCTCCATCGCATCGCTCGCAGCTTGGTGGATGTTGGGAGTCATCGGCAAGGAACCTGTGCGACCAGGGTCCATCCACATGGACCCACCCATGGCATCCCGCCAAGGCAAGATCCACGTTGCGTGCCGCCATGGCGCTGCACTCGCATCATTTCGACATTTCTCGACACAGCAGGAACCCGGGGGATTGGGAACCTCGGGGAACGCGGCATTCCGTCGTAACAGCGCAGGACGTTGAGGGTGTGGCCTGGCTGGGCATCAGGGGCATGGTTCACTTCAGGGACAAATTTCGACACGTTTCGATGCCTTCCTGAGGAGGTCACCAGCAGGATGGGGTTGCTGGGGTGCGGCTGGATGACGGGGTCTGCGCCTTTCGGTCGACATGTCGTTTCGTTTTTAACAAGCTTAAATCCATGAATCCCTGCGGTTGACTCAAGGCTGCCCGCTAACGTTAACCGATCCCAGAACCCCACCACTGGGGCCCAGATGGCCCGTGTTGCTTGGTCAGAACGGCGTTAGTCATCCGACTCTGGAGCAGTCAGTCACTCTTCGAGTTTTTCTTGTGTTCCACAACACTCAAGCTCCCGCGGCTGAGGATCCGCAGGGGATCACCAAAACGGCTCTGCATGCTAATTTTCAATAAACTCCATAATTAACGGGTTTCGTATCCAAGCCTCCTGGATGCGACCCAGCGGTAATGCCGACGCTGACCGTCGATGACTCTACATAGTAGTACTCCAACTCTCTCCGTGACTCGCAATGGATGGTCGCAATTCAGTCCATCCTCGACAGCACTCCTCCTGCTCCCACACTCAGTCATGCCACGATATGTACAGCATGATGCCCGCGCCCGCCAGGATGGCCGCAAACTGCACCAGCGTCTTGCGCAGCTCGGCCGCCTTGTTGGCGCCCGTCTCGAGCAGCTCGGGGATGACGGCCACCGTGCCGACGTAGAGGAACGTGCCCGCCGTGAAGGGCAGCAGCATGTCGCCCCATGTCAGGCTGGTGCCCCAGAGGCCATCGCGCATGCCCATCTCGGGCCCGTCCGTGTTGCCGCCGCCGCCGCCGCCGAATTCCTGCACGGCAATGCCGATGAGCGTGCCGAGCAGGGCGCCGATGGCCGTGACGAACTGCGCGCCCATGGCCTGCCGCTTGGAGAAGCCCGACTGCACGAGCAGCGCGAAATCGCCCACCTCGTGCGGGATCTCGTGGAAGAAGACGGCAACCGTGGTTGTCGCGCCGATCGTCGGGGACGCGTAGAACGAGGCCGACATGGCCAGGCCGTCGGTGATGTTGTGCGTGAAGTCGGCGCTGCACCCCGTTAGCATCAAATCACCACCCAGTCCCCAAACGTAAACCCCGTAGCACCTACATCATGTTCAACAACCCCCCCAACTTAACCGACGGATTAACCTCCTTCTTCCACCTCCCCAGCAGCCCCAGCACTACCCCCTTCCGCCTTCCTCCCCCCCTTCCTCAACCTCGCCCCCTCCCCCTTCTCCTCCATCGCACTCGACCTCCCCTCCCCCTCCCCCACCGCATGCGAGCCATGCCCATGATCATGCCCATGACTATGCCCCCCACTCCCGCCCGTAGCGATCCTCAGCCCCTTATCCATCCCGACAAACACCAAAAACCCCACCAGCACCGCCACCCCCAGCAACAAATTCCGATTCGGCTCCACCAGCACCATCCTCACTCGATCCGGCTCATCCTCCCCCAGAAAGATCTCAGGCAGCAAATGGAACAGGGTATCGCCCAGCAGGCCGCCGACGGCAAACGCGACCATGACGGACAGCGAGGCCGGGTCGATGTTGGTCGGGCAGAGGGCCAGCAGAAAATTTGGGGGGCCGGATATGTAGAGCGTTGCGAGGAGGGCGTTGATGGCCGGGTGGGAGGAGGGGAAGAGGGTCGCGAAGAGGCGGGTTGTGAGGGAGGAGGGGGTGCGGGCGTGGTGCGCTGCTTTGTGGGACGAGAGGGTGGTTATGATGGGGCATTCCTGTCGACATATAAGAAGTTGGTTAGTTGGCTGACTGTGGGGGGTATAAAGGGGATATAAAAGGGGGGAAGGGCGGACTTGGAGTTGGGCGTCGAGCTCGGCGAGGGAGAGGGTTTCGAGGGAGGGGAGGTCGGTTTTGGTGGTGGTGGTGGTGGTGGTGCTGGCCCATGCGGTGAGGGCAAAGGCCGCGACGAGGACGAGGGCCGCGGCGCGGGCGCGCCGGGGGTTGAGGAGGGCCATCGCGGCGGTTTGCGGGGCAGGAGGTTGAGGTGTTGTGGAAGGTTGACACTTGACAGCGGCGCGACGGCAGAGAAAAGGGGTCGCGTGGTCGTGGAGTGGATCAAGGGCCAGCTGGTCGAAATTGGAAGGAGGATCAGCTTGCCAAGACGCGGACCCGTAGGGCTGAGCCTGGAATCCGGGGCCTGGTCGGATGGGGAAGTTCGGAGGCCGATCCCTGTCGGCGTTTGGCCATTGTCTTCGTCGCGGAAGTTAAGGCGTCTGTTTCAATTCGCATCAGATCGGATGTCGAATACGCTAATGGTGGCGGAAAGCGGCGATTGGTGGTTCCAGGACGGTTCCAGGTTGTCGGGACTAGAATGGTGGGCTACTTAATTAATTAACATGCTATATGTGTATACCCCTGAGCAACCCCCTCACTCATGATACCCCTGAACGACGACGACCTTGCTCATAATCAGTCCGAGGCCTGCTCTCCTGCACACACAATCTCGAAGATACCAACCACCTTTTACGATCCGTTAATGGATTTGAAGGGGGCTCTACGAAATGATAAGGTACGCTTACTCCATCGACACCGTCCCCGAACCCCAGATGATCCCTCTCGTGTCACCGCTGTTGTCCTGTTCACAACTTCAAGATCGAAAGCTCTCATTAACGACGAGCTCATCTCTTTATAATCAGCCCCAACCATCAAATACCAACGCCTGAACGATATGCGAATACGGCACCGCCGCTCCCTTCACCACCGCCCTACCCCCCTCACTCCGGATCACACCCCTCCCCGTCCTCCTCATCCCCCCCAACCCCAGGACAAGAAATATCAAAAAGCGGCCTCGTCCCCAGCTCCTCCCCCACAATCCCGAAACTCGGCTCCGGCGTGCGCTTTCCTGCGTCCCGCAGCGTATACCTGCCCAACAATGTCAGCCATCTCTTTTCTAATCGGGGTATTGGGAGTAGCTCAAGGGCAGGGGCATTGTCTGGAAAGCCACCAGGCGCCGTAAGAGGGAAAGAAAAAAGAAAAAAGGAGCACGGATTCAACATACCACCACACATTAACCTCCCCCCCAAACAACCCACACCCCACCTCCCTCCAAAACCGCCTCGCCCCCTCCACCCCAGGCACCGCCTCGTTCGACGTTTTCCCACTCACCGGAAACCCCGTCTCAGTCACCCACACGGGCTTGTTCCCCCGCCCGCGGTCCCCCTTCCCGCCGACCGCCATCCTAGTCCGATTCAGCGCGTCGTCAAACAGCGCCTTACTCCTGTCAACGCCGTTAGGCACCATGCTCTGCCAGTAGCTGTACGCGTCCATGCCGACAAAGTCAACAGCATCAACGAGGGCGCGGTTCTTGGGGTCCGCCCACTCGCTCCACGTGTCGACGTGGCCGATCGGGACCTGGGACAGGGCCGTGTCCTTGACGGCGTCGCGCGCGCGCGCGATGTAGGTCACCAAGGCGGTGGTGTTGGCGCCGGTGTTCTCGTGGTTGGCGATGCCCGTTGGTGAGCTGCGGTAGAGGTCCTCGCTGCCGACTGAGATGCCCCCGACGAGGTCGGTGAAGTTGGAGCCGTAGGTTGTGATGGCCGACCTGAGGGCGGTGAGTTCGTGGCTCACGATGGCGTGGCCGGCGGAGCACCAGATGCCGAGGAGGAGGGTCGTGTTGGTGGTGATGGCTGCCGGGATGGCGGCCGGGATGGCGGAGATGATGTCGCTTGCGGTGCCCCATTGCTGTTGAGAGGAGTGTGTTAGTTAACGTAGGGGTTGCTTGGGGGGTTCAGATTGGGGGGGTGACTTACGAGCGTGGTGTAGAGGCGGGCGCTGGTGAAGCCTTTCCCAGGCGCGCCCTCGAGGTTCTGCGCCGTCTTGAACTTGGCTTCGAAGTCGGATTGCATTTTGGGGGAGTTGTCGGTGAAGAAGGCGCCGTAGTTGAAGCCTTGGTACTGGGCTGTTGCTGAGGAGAAGGCAGCGGCCAGAGCCGCCAGACAGTGAGTGCCTCGCATCGCGGACAGTAGTATTGCGAATAGCCAGGAAGGCCTGGTATCAGAAAGGATTTAAATCTTTTTAGAAACAACCAGCAGTTTGGGGACTCCTAGATGGTGCTCGTAGAGAAATGAGAGAGTCCAGGGGTCGGCGGGCGCAGGGAGGAATATGGGGACTTGGTGATATTTAAGGAGGCCCTTAGCAGTAACACCGAGTGGTCGTGGTCCTCGGTTATGTGTGTAGCTCACTGCCAACTGGCATCATGAGCCATAAAGAGGACGATGGACGTGTGATCATGCGAGTCCAGATCTCTACTACTGGAGGGCCCTGTGACAGGGGAACTAGAGGGATGAAAGTGTGGGCGACGCCCTGTGACCAAGGGAAGCAGTAACGTGTATACCAGAGAGATCTATCTCAAATTCAAAGCTTGCTAAGAATGCCAGCATAGATATAGGGCCAGGAGCGTGGTTGCCATGGCCTAGCTATTTGTTGAGCAGCAAGCAACTTGAAGGTAATGAAGTTGAGATGGCCTCCTTTGGCACCACAGTCCTGAGCAGCCAGCAAGGGCGAGCTTGACCTAGAGACAGCAGGGGGTATATTTCATGATCAAATGAACGGTCAATATCACAAAAGTCATGGGTTTGAGGACATCATCGCTCCTCATCATGAGCCGCCTCGTCCGGGCAAGCGGCGGGGTTCATGACACTTCAATGTCAGCCCGTCTAACATTATGATGAAGGGATATCTCACTATTGGGTCTTCTTCCCTCTGGTACCTTTGAACCTTGCCGGCGTGTAGGTCGTGGGCGTGCCGTAAGGCCTGCCGCCTGCCGCCTGCTAACTAACCGTTAACTAGGTAGCTCTCCATGTCTGGCTCAGGGGGCCATGTTAGCCCACCTGTATAGCAAAGAGAACTCGAGGGATAGCGGACTAATGAGAGGCTCTAGGAGATGGGCGTAATAAATGAGAAATGGATTTTTGTGTCTGGAACGTCTTGTTACTTACTACCAAGTATCATGCCTGTTACTCTGCTTCTTTGTACCATCAAGACGCCAAAGAGAGCAGATGTCCCACATCCATAGTTCATCATATGTTGATGCCCACACCGGGCTATCAATGTCTAGATGTTGCAGGAATTTGAACTCTAGAGATCTAGGATATCCAGAGACATCCATGAGAGTTGATAAGTGAGACACTGGATCTGCATGCAACGTCCCACACGCCCCACTGAGACGGGGGGAAACAAAAAGCCCCGCATCAAGAGTGATGAAGTCATAAGCGGACGATGACCCAAGACCGAATTGCAGACTCAACAACACCACCTCAACTCTTTCCAGTCCACCAAACCAAACCTTGGTGCCCAAACCTCGCATGGCACCAAGAAGAATATCTTACCACTCTACAGCCCGAACCAGACTACTAGCCATCCACCCTCCATTCCCAACAACCACCACCACCACCACCACCAAAATGCCAACCCCAACCCCCCCTCCCCAAACCGCCGCAGCCCCCTGGCGCGCCCCCTTCCTCACCCACCTGACCCCGCTCCCAACCCCAACCTTCACCCTCGCGACCCTCCACCCCGCCCCGCAGCCCGAATCCCCCAGCCCAGCCCTCCCCTGCCTCCCGCGCGCCCGCACCTGCGTCTTCCGCGGCCTCTGGGCCAGCCTGCCCGCCAACACCCACAACCCGGCCCCGCGCAACCCCCAGGGGGTCTACGAATCCGACCTGCCCGTGTTTACCACCGACGCGCGGTCCGACAAGGCGACGGAGGTGTTTGATTCCGCCGCGGCGGGGGATGTCGAGGCCAGCGGGGGGATGACGGGGGGCGGGGGGCCGGTGGAGGCTGTCTTTTGGGTTGAGGACCCCGAGGTGAGGACGCAGTGGCGGGTGAGGGGCCATGCGTGGGTTTTGGCGGGGGATGTGGACGATGAGGGGTCGGAGGGGGCGCGGAAGGTGAGGGAGGTTTTGGGGGCGAGGATGAGGAGGGTTGGGGATGGGGATGGGAAGGAAGGGGAGGGGTGGAGTTTTGCGAGGGAGGTGACGGGGCATTTTGGGAATTTGAGTCCGCTTATGAGGGGCTCGTTCAAGGCGCCGCCGCCGGGGACGCCCGTGGCGTATCATACCGAGAAGGGGGAGGGGTTGGGGCTGAGGGTGGATGATTTGGAGGATGAGGCGGCGCGGAGGAACTTTAGGGTGGTGGTGATTGTGCCGGACGAGGTGGATCAGGTGGACTTGAGGGATGAGCTGCGGCCGAGGAGGTGGTTGTATGTGTATCGGGGGGTCGACGGGGAGTCGAAGCTGCCCGGCGGGGAGGTCATTGGGGAGTGGGAGAAGGTTGAGGTCTGGCCTTGAGGGGGAAGCGGATGGGAGCGACATGGAGTTGCTGGAAGGAGACCCACTACGGTGCTGGCTGCCCAGTACCTACGCAAAGAGAGAGTTGGCAGAATCGATATCGAACTGGTAATTGTTTCGATGGCCATGTACAGGCCGCCCTCTACTCCTTTCCGGTCTCAGAGTTGATTTTCTAAACAGTTACTAGTGTTGAGCAAGGGTCGACCGGCTTCTGACTCTAAAGAAGTAACATGTCCTCCGGTTGGTTTCTCATCCTCGCCGTGCTTGTGACAATTGACCGCATCGACTTGCCGAGGAGGAATAAATACCTACCTAGGTACCTACCTAGGTAGGCTTGGGCCGTTGGCAGCCGAGCAAACTACTTGCCAAGTAACGGGCCACCACTGTTGACGGCGACCTGCCTATTTAAAAGATAATCGCCGCTCGGCCAGAGATGCGCTCAAGTACTGGGCTTGAATTCGAGCTTGCCATGTTGCGTCAGGGGGTCTGGTGAGCTAATCACCGTGATAGCAAGAATAGCATATAAAGTTTTCCGAGGTTGGGGATAAGTTTGGGGGTGAGACAACTTGATGAATGAAGCAAAAGTGGCAAGCACAGACGCCGAAATTGCAGGCATCCCCTCACTTGCCAACCAAAGCGGAAGGCGCTAGGGGCTGTTGTTGACCGTCCCGTTCAATTTTCGCTGGCTCTCTTTTCTCCCTTCAACTTGAACTCGTCCTTCAAGTGTCACGTTTCACCATGGCACAAAACCCGCCAAGATATCGGGACCCGGCCGCCCGGTGCCTGGCTTGCTCAATGCCACCCAACGACAGTTACCACACGACTCAGATGACAGCGCTCATGGAACAGCACCCGAGGGCCGCCACACAGCCTGCGCCGCGGCAAATCCGGGGTGGCCCGTCATCACTGTCGCCCCTCCCGCACCACGCGGATGGTGGGTTGGATTGATGGATTGTTGATGAAGCAACGGACCGATAGATTGGCGGGCAGATCTGCTCATTGGACGATCGCACCGTCACCTACCTCGCCTCCTGGGACACGCCCGGTTATCTTTTGGCCTTGCCGCAATCCGGGCACGCTTGCGGTACGCGATACCCCGCGTTCCACCGACGCGAGGTTACTCCAAAAGGCAGGTCTCTGCTCCGGCCGGGGGCATGTGTTAACTGAGCAAAGACGGACGTCCGCCCCTTCACGAGGACCAACTCGTTTGTGTGCTGCGTTGCTGCACCGAGGCATGTGTCGGGCTTCGAGATTTGGCACACAGGCGAAAACAACGCACCCATGATCCCTGTTGGGCACCGAAATGAGTTCGCGCTCCTGTTGCAAGTGCCGGCTCCACGTCGCGAATCCACAGAGAAGGCTGGTTTTGCTGTGTCTTCGGGCAATTCGGAGGCCTGCTTCGTGGCCTCACTCACGTTGGGTCCGGAAGCTCACCGCCTGGTCGTGTTCCTCATGAACTGCCGTGCCCGCAGAATGGGCTGACATGAGCAGCGACCCCGCGGCCGTGGTGCAGCACAACCGAGCTCAGCCATCGCCCAGCAGTGGAGTTGATGACTTGATAGACGACTCGAAAGGCGGGACAGGGTCATGCGTATGCGGTACCGGGCAAAAGCAGTTGGCAGCGGTAAGATGTCAGCCACTTACACCGCCGCTGCCCGGGAACTTGCCAACATAACAGGCTTATTCCACGCCTATCGCTGCTTGGTGACGCTCCGCCGGGCTGCGGGACGCGGGATGCCAGGAAAGTTACACGCATATCGCAAGAGACCCGCCTCTCAGGATTTGCGGTTTAGCGAAACTGGCCCACCACCCGCTGGCCCTGGGATCCCATGCGCTCGGCAGCATGGCCAGAGATAGGCAACGCAGCCTTTGACGACTGCGGCAGGCAGGCTCTGCCGCAGCCCACCCGGCCCTCGCCTTGCCGCCTTGCGTGCATATTATTAGTCTGGGCCCTCCCGACTTCCCGAGCGGCTTCTTCTCGTTGCTTCGTCTTGCTCTCGTCTGCTGTTTCACGCCCTCCTTCGTTCGAAAAGGTTCCCCAAAACCACGCCCAAGCCCCGAGCTTGCCGTTACATGCCGTAATCTTGGCCTTGTCACAATCGCATTGTGAATGCTGCGACTCGACAGTCCCCGTTATTCCCGACAGCCGAGCAAACAAAAAGCACCACCAATCCGACGTCATTGTGCCTGCAGCGCCGTTGAGTTACCCGGGAAGCTTGGACGACAGAGAACAACCCCAGGAAACCCAACCGACGAGGCGTTTGAGGATACGGGGCTCGGATAGAGGGAACACAACCCCCACCCGCTCGTCCCTCTTCGGAGGATGACGAGCGCGGCGTGCCCAGAGCGCTGACGCTGACATGCCTCTGTACTCGGATCCCCCGCCGTTGCACCCGTTCAGCGAGGACAAGCCGACGCTGCTGGTGTGCTGGTGGATCACCAGCTTCTGCGCCGTAATCATCGCGCTGAGGGTCGTTGGCCGGTTCATCCGGACCGAGAAGCTTTTCAGGGAGGATAAGACGGCTGCCCTGGCGCTCGTGCCTTTGTTCCTGCGCATGGGCTGCGTCCATGTCATTCTGATCTATGGCACCAATAACGCCCGGCTAGAGGGTGCCGGGCTTTCGGACGACGAACTCCACAACAAGTCCATCGCTAGTGGTTTGGTGTTGCTGAGCAGGGTGTTCTACGCCGCGACGTAGGTCCAGTCTCTAGAGTCCAGATGCTTCTACGCTCAGGCTTCCAACCCCACCTGTTCCGATGGGCTTTCGCTAACATCTGGTGCTTGCAGCCTATGGATTCTCAAGTACGCCATCCTCGAATTCTTCAGGCGGCTCAATGTCACCTGGAGACGGACGTATGACCTGGCACTCATGTTCATCCGCGGCCTCCTTATCACGTCCTTCGCCGCCGTCTTGATAAGCGATCTGGCCGAATGCCAGCCCTTCTCCAATTACTGGCAGGTGCTCCCTGATCCAGGGGGACAGTGCCGTCAGGGGTATGCGCAGCTCCTGACCATGGCTGTCTGCAATGTCGTGACAGACTTGCTGCTGGTCCTGTTCCCCGTCCCCGTCATTCTCAGCAGCTCGATGAGCGCAAAACGCAAGTTCCAGCTCGTGCTGCTCTTCTCCCTCAGTCTCGCCCCGGTCATCGTCACCATCTACCGGGTACCAAACATCATCGCCGACAACGGCAGCCAGCAGACCCGCTCGCTCTACGCTTCCATCGAACTGCTCTTCGCGACCGCCGCGGCAAACGCCCTCGTGCTGGGCTCGTTCGTCCGAGACCGAGGCGTCAAGAAGAAGCGGTTCAAATACGACTCCATCGCAGCGGGCTCCATCGACCGCTCGTCCGCCTCCGACTCCCGACGGCCGACCGCCCTCCGACACTGGGGCAGCGACGAGGACCTTGTCCGGGACCTGGGCCTCGGCGTGAAGCCCGAGCTGCGCGGCGGCCACCCGTCGTCGCCGACCGAAAACAGGCAGTACATCCCCGCCCCGCCCGTCACCATGCACCACGACGACCTGAACGCCTGGCGCTTCCCGGGCGGCCACGAGCGGCCGAGCCTCTCCCGCAGCGACGACCTCCACGCCGCCGGCGGCAAGTCGACGCGCAGCGACTCCTCGGCCACGCACCGCCGCGTCTCCTTCTTCGACTACGGCGGCCTGCTCGACGACCAGCCGCCCTCGACGACGACAACGACTGGGAACCACCACCACCACCACCACCCGCGCGCGAGCTCCTCCCTGTCCTCCAGCGACCAGTCGCGCGCGTCGCCGACGAGGGTGCCCGAGCCCGCGGTCCCGGCCAGCGGGAGCGGGTTTCGGAGAGGGTCGGCGGCGCTGCTGCAGGACCTGGGCGGGTTTTTGGCGCCGCCTGGTTCGAGGCCAAGGCTGCCGAAGCCGAGGGCGGCTGGGAGGGAGAGCGGGCCGTCGCCGGTTAAGCAGGCGAAGAAGGAGGGGTCGACATGTCCGCCGCCGCAGCAGCGAGGTGGGGTGGGGAGACAGCAGGAGCCGCAGCTGATGGATGTGGGTGGGTTGCTTGAGCCGCCGGGGCGAGGGGAGTGAGGTGTGTTTGGGGTTATTACGGCGGGCGCTGATGCGCCTGCTGCTATTGAGAATGGTAGGGGTTGAGAGCGAGCGACTGGCCGTTTGGGGAAAGGACGACACATATCGACATGGTTTATATTTTTGGGGCTGGGTCTGGGTTCTACATACCTAATCAAACGGCGTTTACTGGGCGGTGCCGGATAGAGGATGGGTTGGTTCGGTCAGGTTCGGTGGGTTGGTTGGGTTCGGCCGGGATAGGTTGACGGTGGGAATAGACGGGAAGGCGTGGTGGATTGTTTCTTCACACACAGCACTAGACGGGGAGGGTGTCGTTAGGCAACGATACACGCTCTACGGCGAGAACGGGGCGCCAAATGTGGTTGCCGCTTGCGCGGACAGAGAATCCAGCCTGCCTGACCTTTCCGCCGGGGGGGAGGGGGTTTGCAGAGGGGCTTGTATTTCCTAGACTGCTGCGCTGGTTTTTATACTATATGTAACTAGACATCATCTAACGTAAAGATAATATTTGTTACTCACCCGGGGCTGGATACTACTAGCTGGTCTGAGGGACGAGGACCGGGAATCTGGATGGGATGCTTGGTTTGCGCTGCCAACACACGCTAGACTGCTGACAGCAGTGGTATAAGTTTTGCTAGTATCAGGCGGCACCGTCAACACGAGGGTGTTACGGATAACAAAATGCCCCCCTCGTTCGCTCCATGCCGTAGTTTTGTCAAGACGCGCTCAAGGCGGCTGACAGACACCGGTCTTTATGCTGTCCTAACACATGCTATCGGACATTATCCATTGTCGAGTAACTAACTACCTTGCTTAAGCTACATACAGTACAGCGCGGCGCTAGCAAACGAGGCTATGAACCGTGTTCACCCCCCGTTAGATCGGAAAGAGACCCCAATCAAGATTGCCTCTACGAACCCTCCCCAAACGCCAAAAGAAGCGAGCAAAATGCAAGACCCTCCCCCCAAACCAGCCTGATAGAAACTCAAAACGCCCTCTCTTTTGGTTCGGTTTTTGGGGTAAAACAATAGCAACAACCTGCAAGGTTTGATTGATGCACCCCATGTGATGTGATGTGATGTACCCCCTCGTCTATTCCCCCCCCATCGCCTTCACCCAGCCACTCCCGTAACACCTAACCCGCCCTGCTAGCCCCTCCTCATACGCAAAGCCGGTAACTCGCATACCGCCCGGCCGTCTCGCTAGTCCGTATAATCTTGACAACCTGCCCCTTCTTGAGCCCGAGGTAGCGGGCGATGGGGTCCTTGGACAGGATGCGCGGCAGCTGCGTCTCCTTGAGGCGGTACCGCTTCAGCAGCGCCGTCTTCTCCTCGCGGCTGAGCAGCACGTGCTTGGGCACCAGCTCGTGGTGCGTGATGTTGACGAGGAGGTCCTCCTCCAAAAAGCACTCGATGAGCGTGAACTGCGACGTGACCGTCATGACCTTGCGGGCCTGTGCCGACAGCGCGACGGCCGTCACGAGGATGCCGGCCTTGAAGTTGTTGTTGGAGCAGTGCTCGACGAATTTTTTCATGACGGAGATGCCGATGGAGGATTTTTCGGGGCAGAACTCGATCCAGATGGTGCCGCATTCCGGGGCCGGGTCCGGGTTGGAGGGGGTCGGCGGCGGGGTGAACTTCTTGATCATGGACTCGGAGGGGCGGGCGGAGAACTGCATTTTGGCGCGGCTGGTGGGAGGGGAGGGTTAGTGAGTTGGTTACTGGGAGAGGAGTGAGCGATGGGGGCAACGGGGACGGGCGTACTTCGGGCTGCCGTCGTCATTCGTGTACTCGGAGCGGAAGCGGTCGAGCGAGATCTTGACTTCGTCCTCGGCCAGCTCGTAGCCCTGCGACATGAGGAGTCAGCATTTCCAGAACTTGATCGAGAAATACGCCCGTGACGTAGGCTGGCGACGGCTTGCATACCCTGTCCTGCACCATCTCGTGGATTGTCCTCCACGACCGCCACAGGCGCGTCACCTCCTTCGTGTGCATGCTGGCGTTGCTCTCTTCCTCCATGGTTGGCAACGGTGTGCAATTCGGCGGAGGCGGATTTCGGGTTGGGGGAGCGATCGGCGAAATTGCGGGTGGTCGGTCGACGAGGCTAGGTTTGCTGGGTCTGGTGTTGCGACACTGCTGAAAGAACGGGCGCGAGGCGGCTTTCAAAAAAAAGGCTTCGATGCCGCATGGCTGCATGGGGCGGCAGGATACCCATACACGGTGTGGGACTAGCAACCCTTGTTAAGTGCATCTCCAGGTAAGGTCGCCCGGAATCTACACTGTGCCCCGATCTAAGTACCAGACTACAATAAATACACAGTTGAGGTCAAAAATGGGATAAAATACAGCTGAGTGTTCGAAATATTGTTGAAGGACGTGAAGGTGCACAATCCGGCAGATCACGTATAACCAGAATTCCATGAAGGACTTGACTCACACTGTGAGATACACTGTACCCAGAGCTGCTTGTTGCATATCAGATGCCATGTCCCCGCATCAAGTGCTAGGTGCGCTAAATGCAACAAAAAGGCCACGGGGTCTGGAATCGGCGAAACCCAAAAGAATTTTTGGTTGATTCGGTGCAGAACTTCAGACGAACGTCCGCATATCTCCCCGCCGGGGCACTTTCTCGCCCGGCTGTGTTCGCTCACCCGTTTCCTTCCTCCACCGCTATAAATACTACTTCCAATTCCCCATCAATTTCTGACCAGCACCGCTCTCAACACCAGCATTCTCCCGACACATCGATTCTGCGCCGCTGGGATTCCCTACACTTTCGATATCTACTTTTATACTCTTTCCTGAACGCTTCTGCACAATGGCCACTGACGCTACTG
Source organism: Parachaetomium inaequale (assembly GCA_033296685.1). Lineage (NCBI taxonomy): Eukaryota > Fungi > Ascomycota > Sordariomycetes > Sordariales > Chaetomiaceae > Parachaetomium > Parachaetomium inaequale. The sequence continues at coordinate 28,413 of MU854435.1, read as the reverse complement.
CCCCGGCCCCGGCCGCCGTGACCACCACCAAGGTGTCCAGGCCAGACGAGGAGGCCTACAAGAAGGAACTCGCGACCCTCCAGAAAGCCCACGATGAGGCGCTCGGCCAATTCGTAAGTGCAGCCAATACACGGCCAGCAGTTTGCCACGCTCGCCTTCTCCCCCTCTGTCATCAATTGGCCCGAAACTGACCCTGTGTGCCTGCTACAGAATGCGTCCAAGGCCAAGCTCGACAGCGCCCTGCCCAAGCAGGGCCAAGAAAGCCCCCTGATTGCGCGGAGGAAGGAGTTGCAGGCGCAGATCGACGAGATCCGCAAGAAGCAGGGCTCCGGAAAGTCTGCGCGGACCGGCAAGCTGGACCAGATCAAGGCCCTCGACGAGCAGCTCCGCCGCCGCATCGCCGAGCAGAAGACGGCCCGCGCCAAGGTGCCGTACAAGAACGTCGACGAGATCGACGCCGAGATCAAGCGGCTCGAGCAGAGCGTCGAGAGCGGCAAGCTGAAACTGGTCGAGGAGAAGAAGGCGCTTGCCGAGGTTACTAGCCTGCGCAAGCTCCGCAAGAACTTCTCTACCTTCGACAACGACCAAAAGGCCATTGACGAGCTCAAGGCCAAAATTAAAGAGATCAAGGATTCCATGGAGAATCCCGAGGCCAAGGCCCTGAGTGATGACTACAACAAAATCCAGGCCGAACTGACCGCCGTCAGAGCCGAGCTGGACTCGGTCTTCAACAACCTGGATGCTCTGCGCACCGAGAAGTCGGAGCTCCACACTAAGCAGCAGGCCACATGGGCTGCTCTTAGAAAGTGCAAGGACGACTACCACCAGCAGCGCAAGGCCGCCAAGAAGTGGGAAGATGAGCAGTGGGCCAAGCGCCGCGAGCGCGAGCAGGGAGAACGGGACCGGATCGCCAAGGAGCGCAAGATGGCCCGGGCCCAGGAGATGCTCGCCGAGGCCAGCGACCCGGCCTTTGCCGAGCAGATCCGCCGCGCCAACAACCTGGTGCGCTTCTTCGACCCCTCGCACGTCGTCGAGGAGAAGGCGCCCCTGCTCGCCGACAAGGGCCTTGGCGCGTCCGCCCAGCGCAAGGTTGACGCCTCCGGCTTCGAGGGCATGAAGGTCCTGCGCAAGCAGGACCGCGAGGACGAGTACTTCCCCGCCGCCAAGAAGGGGAAGAAGGGGAAAAAGTCCAACGCTACCGAGGCCCCTGCTCCTGCCGGGAAATTCAGCTGCCCCCCGTCGGTCATGGAGGACTGCACTTTCGTCGGCGTCAACCCGCCCATGAGCGCCGCCGAGGTGCCCGACGTCGTTGAGAAGGTCAAGGGCAAGATTGCCCAGTGGAAGGCCGACCAGCCGGCGCAGACGCAAAAGGTATGCTCTCAATTCCTCGGCTACTCACCCCCACACCGCTAACATGCACACAGAACATCGAGAAGGCCAAGAAGGAGATTGAGCGCCTCGAGGCCGAGGAGTCGGGCGCCAACACCCCCGCCAAGGAGGCGAACGGCAAGAAGGCCGACGCCGACGAGGCCGTAACTGAGGTCGTTGAGAAGGTCGCCGAGGTCTCGCTCACCGAGAAGGAGGGCGAGGCGCCCAAGGAGGTCGAGGCTACCGCTTAAACTGAGAGCGGCGGACGACACTCGCGGGTCGCGCAAACGCATCGACATCAAATCTCCACCAACCATACGCCCTTCCGGAATGGCATTGGCCTCGCGCGTGAGCGGGCGGGGGCTACATCTATCTACTGCTTCTTGTAGTATTCGTTCTTAATGTTATTGTTATCGTTTCTCCGAGTGGCATTTCCATCTTCCTCGCTTGGCTGCAGGGGTGGGGCTTGGTGCCTCTTGTCTTGTTCGGTTGCTGTCTTTCCGAACACGCCTCTTCTTGTATCTACCTTGCCCCTGGGTCTGATGGCGGGCGCGGGAAAGGAAAAGGGGGGCTGAGTGCTGGATGTATATATCGGAATTCCCCCGCTTCTCTTTGACTAGGGGTTTGTTGAACGGATGTGATATGACCTACCTGGATGCATGTGCTCTACCGGTGTGTCAGCCAGCCGTCAATGAAGACACACCGTCAGCCCCGAGCGAGGAGCTGCCGGTCTAATGCATTGGATCACCTAGCTGAGGACATGGCCGGTCACCTTCAACTCGGGCCACCCGTCTCACCAGCCCGCCATTGGGCACGGGAATATGTCCCCAAAAACAAATCTGATCCATCCGCGCCGAGTATCCCTATCCATTATGCATTGTCTTCCGCAGGCCATGTATCCCACGTAGGGCAGCGTACCTAGGTTAACACCCCGGCGCTGCAGCCTCCCGCCCGCCTGTCGCTCCCGTCTTCCGTGCCCCGTTGTCCGGCTCCGCAAGCGCTGGCACCCGTGCTGACCGGGTTTGTATCACATTGGGCACCCGCATGCTGCTCGCTCCCGGCTCCGTGTCCCGAACCCGTCCTCCTCCGGTTGGGCATCCAACACACGGCCCCGGGCGTTTGGTCCTTCCGGCCGGTCTCTCTACCCTCTGGCCTCCGGGGTCCGGATAGGGGGTGCGGTTACACGGACACGTCCTCCCGTTATTCAGGACAGATGCCATGTGTCGGGGGGGGGGGGGATTTTTGGTGGGTGTATGTATGGACCTGGCTTGGGGTATGGCAGGTAGGTAGGTATGGTCGGGCCGCCATCCTCTTGCTGTGAGTGACTCGTGACTCTTTAGATCCGGTGGGGGGAAGATATTGAGATGGATATCATGCATGCCGGCACCGGGTCTGGTATCCGGTATCTAGGCAGCTGCTGGCTTTGGAGTCTGGGTCCGGGTACACGTCTGCCTTCCTCCGCCGGTCGGCCGGTCGGTCGGGCACCGCCGCATAGCACTGTGCCGTGCCCATCGGGTTCCGTCTGTCTTATCGGCCGGGATGGAGCGGCCGGTTTGCTTGGGTTGTCTCGGGCTCCAGAGTAAGTAACACGAACGACACGTGCTCTATCTAGCCGGAGTATTCTATGTATGCACTATTGATGATGGGTGGTCGTTGGGCAGCTCCTATACCGGAGACCCCCCCCCCCCCCCCCGGGGTTCGCCTCTTCCGCTTTACTCGTCCGTCATAAGCCGTATAACGCCGGACCGTGAGTCGCAGGTAGCAACTCACCCCATCACCCAAGATCCTGGGCTCGATCCCCTGACGAGGTTACACTTACACGTACTCCCGCTATTTTAGGTATCACTATCGAGAAGGGGTGCGTTGAACTGTGTGATATTCTTTAACCAACTGGAGGAGGACATATAGCATCTCATGCTTAGCACCGGCAGGCACCCAGTCATCCTGCCCACGTCCGCTTCCGTGCCCGAGACCGAGTCCACAGCTGCTTCCCTCCGGTCGGGCAGCGCCGATGGCGCCATGGTGCCATCCATGCCCGTCGTTACACCACGCCGCCGTCCTCTTATCAACTCGGCTCTGGTGTCCGAGATTCAAAATTTTTGGCTCTTTCTCAGTTACAGAGGTTACACGGACGAACGGACAAACACTCACTCCCATTATTCCGCGTGTCTAGGTGTGTTGGAGAGGTTACACGGACACGTTTCCCTCCTCAGCCTGGAGGCAACTCCCGTCTGGTGGGAAGTGGCTGGTCGGCCGGCCGTTGGGCCGCCAACTATCTATTTTCTGCTCCGGGCTACAGATAGTAGTGTGGTTGAGAAGAGACGACGGGATCCTTCTCGAATATTCTCTGGCTTTCACCCCCCGTCTATGCCTGGGTTGGTTCTTGGGGGTTAGTTACCTCAGTGTAGTTTAATTCTACGTCGGGTACAGATCCCGTAGCCAGGCACTTGTCCTCGTTGCAGTGTCAACCACGGGCTCTGAGGAGCTGCAACGGCGTGTAGCGTGCCACACGCAACGATCCGACGATATTGGGTAACAAGATCTGTTCTACCGACGTACATGTGTAGCAAAGGGGTAAAAGTATAGGTAGTGTTACAGGGGCATATCAACGTCACAAACAATGGCGCGCGATTCCGAGCTGAGACCTCAAGCATCTCAATTTCTAGATATGTTGTTTCCTGTCCACCTCCGCTCCTACATATGTACACTCGCAAGCGCCGGGCCTGCCCCAGGTGAAAGGGGAAGGTAGGTATATCGTTCCAACAGTACCAGACAGACAGACAGACAGTTCCTCTCCAGGACCGCACAGCCAGCTCGACGCCGAAGCCGCCATTTATCAGAGCCCCGTCGTTTCGAATCCCCCTTCCTTTCCCCAGAGCGCCTCGCCTCGCCGATCCCGTCCCAATCAATGGAAGCATATACCGGAAAAAGGTTTGTCAACCTCAGCCCTCAATTACCTCCACACCCTCCTCCTCGTCCTCCATTTTTCGGATCCAAATTCTCATGCTGTTCAAATCCTATCCATCCATCCCCCTTCCCCAGCGTCATGAAGCAAGCAGCCGACCCTTTATTTCTGGTCCAGGCCTTGTGAATCGATAAGGTAGGTAGCCCCCAGAGCACACAAAATTAAACCACCAACGCCGAGCCAAGTGGAAAAAGGGAAGCGTCGAGAAGCGTATCCAAAAAGAGGGGAAAAAAGGAAACAGAAAAACCCGTGCCGTGATCCGGTCCCTAGACAAAAAGAAAAGAAAAGAAACGGTCATGCCCGTCCTGGCGTGAGATAAACAAACCCCCTCCAAGGCCTTTGTACACAACTTCATGCCTCGCCGTCGAAGAGAAACAAAGGCAGACAACAACAACAAACTCCAAGATGCCAGTTCCCCAAAACGGAGCCGAGGCTATGCAGGTCGTGTGTCGTCGTGGAACGAAAGCGTAGGAAACCCCCGTGACATCATGCGATCGTTAGACTCATCAGCGTATCGAAAGAGACGGTGGTGGAGACGGTAATATGTGGTCCCGAAGCGGGTGAACCCCCCTTTTTCGCACCGTCCTGACGGCTACCCTCACAATGGGGCGGAAGATAACGGGCATCAGTAATGCCCTGGATGCGGTGGTGGATAGTACGAGGGCGGCGGCGGCGGCGGCGGCCCCCGGTACGACTGCCTCCGCTCTCGCGGCGCCGGCGTCCTCCTCTCGCGCAGGGGCTCCAGTGGCGGTGGTGTCCGTCCCCGGGGAAGGGGCATGGGCATGGGCAGGTCTCTTTCGTGGGTGGCGAGGCTGGGCCCGCTGGCAACGGTGGTGGCGGCGCCGACGCGGCGGGCTCCCTTGCGCGGCCCGCTGAGGGCGCTGAGGGGCGGGTCCTTGACGGCGGCCTCGTTGTCGTCGGGCAGGGTCAGTTCGACGAGACTGTAGAAGTACTCGAGCACTTCTGGGTAGCGTTGGACCGACGCCTGCCAGTCTTCGTCGATGCCGCGCTTCAGCTGGGCCTGGGCGGCGGCAAGCTCGTTGGGGTGCGGTGTCGTATGGTAGTAATGGTATGCGTGGGCCGAGAGGCGGTCTAGATGCTGGGCGTGGGCGGCTTTGCGTCGCTCTGTGAGAAGTCGGAAGTACTCGAGGATGTAATCCTGTGCGTGAGCTCGTACCCATGAGCTGAGAGATTGTCAGCGTGCTTTCGTAGAAATAGGAGAAAGGGTACCTACCGTATGTCATTATATATCGACTGCATCATGCGACTCTCGGCCTGCCTGACGGCGACCTCGAGGCCCTTTGCCTCGCATTCGCAGGCCATGGAGGCCGGAGCGTGGCAGATGGCGCAGTCCGGGTCCATCCTGACGACCCCTTTCCGGGATTTGGAATTATAGTCTCTGGTGTACATGGTTTTAGCGCTTGTGTTCGTTCGTGCGGGAGGTCTTGGATCATGTGGAGGGAAAACACCACCAAGTCTTAACCTAGTGATACAGAAAAGGCTGACATGCGTAGAGTGGTCATGGTCTTGGTCATGACCAGGAGGTTCCAGGGTCCAGCCCAGAATAAGAGGAGAAAGGCGAAACGACGTGAGAGGGTAGGAGATAAAGATGATGTGGGAGGACAGGAGCCAGGTGATAGGGAACACGCAACCGGCGCACTGGGTAGCAAGAGGGCGGGAGGGAGAGGGCGTGGATGGGCTGATGAACTGACCTGGGCGAGCGAGCACGCAAGAAGGGGCGGCAGTCGAGCAGCAGCAGCAGCAGCAGCAGCAGTAGGGCGTCGATACAGGTAAAGGGGAGGGAGGGGACAAGGCCGGTTTGCTGCAGTTCGTGCGTCTCGTGTGTGCTGGATGCCGCGGGCGAAGACCAGACACCAGGTTTCCCGGAGCAGCAGGAGAGAGAAGAAACAGAGTAGTTGCAGCAGCCAGCGGTCGAGTCAGGAGCGATCTGGGGCAGCGGGCGGCTCTCTTTGGCGGAGAGCGGGCGCGGGTGTGCAGCAGGACGAAGCAAGACAGAGCAGGACGCCGCAGGAGGAGGTGTCGATGGAGTTGGGCGAGGAGGGCCGGGGGCGCGCGCACAAACCAAGAACCAAGGCGGGCTTAACCACGTTTAGACTGGAGACTGTGTCGTGGCTCGAATGCAGGCCTCTGGCAGCATTGGTCTGCAGCGTGCAGCGGCCCAATGCCGGCTCAGCCAGTCCCACGACGCGCTGGTTTCGGCGGGGCCCAATTAAGCCGCGGCCGGGTCTCTCGTTGTTGTTCTCACTTGTCTCGAGGTTCGCGCCACCCGCGTTGTTCGTTGATTGCAGTTGCAGAATGCAGGTGGCCGGGGGTGATTCGTTCTGTGGGAGAGAGAGCGTCGCAGAGACTTCGCGGGGGAGGGGTGACAGACAAGGGAGAGAGAAGCAGAGAGCACCAGCGAGTGCGGATCCCGGCCGGAAGAGGAGGTCGGGGGGTGGAGACGGCGAGGTGAGGAGATCACGAGAGAAGGGAGAGAATCGGAGAGAAGAAAACAACTCTCTTGAAGACAGAGTGAGATATGAAGAGAGAATGAAATGGTCAGCACCGGACCAATTGGTCGTAGAAATACCCGTGGTGTCGACGGCTGCCCGTTGTCTTTCCAGCTACCTACTTTGTCGAGTGGAACGGTGGGTTGGGCATCCGGGGGCGGCTCACCACTTTTCGGCTGCTGACCGCATGTTTGTTTGGCCACGGCGAGGGCCAGCCCCGAGCGGCAGACCGATTGCCCGAAAGCACAAAGCACAAATTGCGGGCCAGCCACAGCCAGCGTGACGCGGGAGAGCACTTGCATGAACAGCGCAACCCGAATGAATCCTTGCCTCCTACCTTGTCTTGCCGAGGCGGGTAGGCGATGGGGTTTTGCGGGGAGACCGCACGTTGCAGAATCAGATAAGTGAAAGGCAAGTCTCGAGGTTGATCAAGGGCAGATGAGTGCGTGCACCTGAGATGGAATTCCACACCCAAAAAAGTTGGGACCGATCGGTCAACCGATCGCGGCGCTCCTTCCCTCCCGAAGGCTCGGCCTCGGAGGGTCCCGATCGGAATACCCTCGCCGCACTCCACTAGGGTAGCCCTAGCGCTATCTTATCGCACCACCCATCCCATCCCTGTTCAAATTCACTGTTCACTCCAGCTCAACTCGTCTTGAACTTTAACCAACCCTGCGATCCATCAGACGCACTCAACCACCGACGGTGCACATATCGCCCAGCATGGCCTGCCGCTGCCCGCGCAGCCCACGGGCATTCCTCCCCTTCCTCTACCCGTCGCTATTCGCCCCCAATGGCATCTCCCGTCAGAGCCTGGCGGCCGCCATCCGTGGCACGCGACGAAGCAGCTCCGAGGCCGCAACGCCCACCGACGACTCGACCACGTCCCGGCTGAACCCGGCGCCAGACGACTACTCCCAGTCCACCTTTGCCGACAAGGCAAAATTGAGTCTCTACGCCGGCGGCGGCGGCCACGGCTGCATCTCGTTCATGCGCGAGGCATTCATGGAGGACGGGCCCGCCAACGGCGGCGACGGCGGGCACGGCGGCAACATCTACATCCAGGCCGTCCACGGCGAGACGTCGCTGCACAAGATATCGCGCCGCAAGTTTGTGCGCGCTGGCAGGGGAAAGAGCGGCATGGGCAGCGGCAGGGGAGGACAGCGCGGAGACGACGTCGTCATCGCCGTCCCTGTCGGCACTGTCGTCCGAGAGCTGAGCCGCGACGACCCAGAGGCCGAGAACCGCTTCCTGCGCAAGCGGGACAAGAAACGAGGGAGAAATGTACTGCCGGTGGAAGAGGGACCGGACGGAGAGCCAATAGACGATCCGGATCGCGGCAAGTGGATGCTCTACCCGGGCATGTCCTCGTCCGACATGAAGAGGGTCGAGCTGCCCCCGCTGCCGCACCGCGATCGCATACTCAACCTGTCCAAGGACCCAATACACCTGGACCTGTCCCGGCCCACGCCACAGCCCATCTTGCTTGCGGTGGGCGGGCTCGGGGGGCTGGGAAACCCCCACTTCGTCTCCAAGGGCACGCCCAAGCCTATGTTTGCCACCCGGGGCGAGGGCGCCATGTCGATGGAGATTGAGCTGGAACTCAAGCTGCTCGCAGACGTCGGCCTGGTCGGGCTGCCCAACGCCGGCAAGAGCACGCTGCTCCGCTCCATCAGCAAGAGCCGCACCCGCGTGGGCAACTGGGCCTTCACCACGCTCCAGCCCAACATCGGCACCGTCGTGCTCGACAACAACAAGGGCCGCCCGGTGCTCACGAGCTACCGCAAAGTCTCGGACGCCTCTCCCCTCCGGGACAACCCCTTCAACGTCTCGCCCGGCCCGCAACCCGAGGTCGAACGGCGCACCCGCTTCACCATCGCCGACATACCCGGTCTGATCGAGGGCGCGCACCTCGACAAGGGCCTGGGGATCGCCTTCCTCCGGCACGTCGAGCGCGCCGGCGTGCTGGCCTTTGTGCTGGACCTCGGCGCGGGCAACGCCGTGGCGGCGTTGAAGGCGCTGTGGAACGAGGTCGGGCTGTACGCGCAGATGCGCGAGGAGGAGGAGCGCGAGCGCAAGCGCCAGGCGGCCATCGACTGGAGCGCCACCGCGGGCACCGACGCCGAGGACAGCACCTTCTGGCCGAGCTCCATGACCGCGAGCGACTACAACGCGCCGGGGGCCGTGAGCGAGGGCGGGCTGCACATTGCGGGCAAGCCGTGGTTTGTGGTCGCGACCAAGGGCGATCTGCCGGATACGCAGGAGAATTTTAAAGAGTTAAGGAACTACCTTGCTGCCATCAGCCGCGGGGAGGAGCCGCACCCTAGTGGTGTCGAGGGCGCGTGGACCCATGACTGTGCGGCTATTCCGGTCAGTGCGATCAAGGGGCAGGGGGTGGATCGGGTGGTGCACTGGGCGGTTGGGTTGCTTGATGGCTGAGCTCTGGGTTATATGGTATCCGGGGTTTCACACCGTGTCACCCGCGGACGATCGAGGTGAATTGGTGTCTTGATGGCTCTATGGACGGGTCCCGGAAAGGTTTCTCCGACAGCACGCCAAACGGCTGGCGGGGCATCAACACGAGCAACAAACCATGGGTTGATGTCTTGAGTCACGCCATACATGAGGTGTTTCCATCTCAGAACACGGACAAGCAAGGCCTACGTTTCACCCACGCCGGGCCCAGAGAGCTGTTCACGATACCTCAGGTAGGGGTGACAGCAAGCCGAGCCTTGGAGAAACCTTAGCTTCAGTCAAGGGGTTATAGAGAGTTGGCAGAGTTTGGCAGCGGGAACGCGCCATTCTTCCGTGTATAATGCAAATGTGTACCTATATCGTCTATATACTACAGCCTCGAGAATTCGTTTATCTATTCCATCTCGTCTTCCGGCCTGTAATTATCACGTCTGATAGTGTATTCGTATCATACCAGCACCCCTGTAGTGGAGAGCCACCGATAAGATAGCCCCCGCCCCCACATTTCGCAGCTTCACGTCTCGGGCCTCTTTTTTTTCAGTTTCTCCTCCACTCGCCGCAGCCAATTCGATGCGATTGGAGCGCATTGCGACTGTCTACAACTCCGGCCTCTCGCTCATCGCCTCGTTTTCCACACTTGCAAACATGGGACGCGGAAAGAGGGTATGCATGACCAGACCCAATTCTGCCCCAATTCGACATTTCCATGACTGTGACTGACACAATCCATCGCAGGGACACCGAGGCGGCGGCCGCGGCGGTCGTGGAGGCCGTGACAACCGCGGAGGCCATCGCCCCTACCAGACGTACCCCGAGGTGCCCAAGGAGAACAAGAGGCTCGAGCAGTACTACAACACCCTGGTCGACCTGCCCGAGGACGAGCGCGCCGAGTTCTGGGCTGCCCTGCGGCGGGAGCTGCCCAACAGCTTCCGCTTCTGCGGCTCCAAGGGCCACGCCCTCGCCGTCAAGCGCCTGCTCCAGACGAGATACGTGCCCGAGATCACGCGCATCACCCACGAAGGCGTCACCGTCGCGCCCCCGACCGCCGTCCCGTGGTACCCCGACTCGCTCGCCTGGTCCATGACCACCCCGAAGAACGTCATCCGCAAGTTCCCGCCCTTCGCCGCCTTCCAGAAGTTCCTGGTGTCCGAGACCAGCGTCGGCAACATCAGCCGCCAGGAGGTCGTGAGCATGATCCCGCCGCTGCTCATGGACGTCAAGCCGGGCATGACCGTGCTCGACCTGTGCGCCGCCCCCGGCAGCAAGGCCGCCCAGCTCCTCGAGATGATCCACCGCGGCGAGGAGGCCCGCATTCGCCAGGTTATCCGGAGCTTCTCTGGCGACGAGGGCAAGACCGAGGTTGCTCAAGAGGAGGATGAGGCCGCGCGGCTGGAGGCTGACGCTGGCGACGACGGCAGAGCCACCGGCATGCTCATCGCCAACGATGCCGACTACAAGCGGAGCCACATGCTCATCCATCAGTTGAAGCGCCTGTCATCGCCCAACATGATCGTCACCAACCACGACGCCACCATGTACCCCTCGCTCAGGATACCGAACCCCGAGAACCCGTCCAAGCCCAACTACCTCAAGTTCGACCGCATCCTGGCCGACGTCCCCTGCTCGGGCGACGGTACCCTCCGCAAGAACGTCAACCTGTGGAAGGACTGGACCCCCGGTAATGCCTTGGGTCTGCATCTCACACAGGTCAGGATCCTCGTGCGCGCTCTGCAGATGCTCAAGCCTGGCGGCCGCGTCGTCTACTCGACCTGCAGCATGAACCCCGTCGAGAACGAGTCCGTCGTGGCTGCGGCCATCGAGCGGTGCGGCGGGCCCGAGAAGATCGAGATCCTCGACTGCAGCGACCAGCTCCCGCTGCTCAAGCGGAAGCCGGGCATGCGCAAGTGGCAGATCATGGACAAGTCGTCCCGCCTGTGGAGCTCGTGGGAGGAAGTCGAGGAGTACATCAAGTCGACCGACGACGGCGTTGCCCCGGGCCGTCTCGTCGAGAGCATGTTCCCGCCCGCGGCGGGCAGCGACTGCGCCGATCTTCCCCTGGAGCGGTGCATGCGCGTGTACGCCCACCAGCAGGACACCGGCGGCTTTTTCATTACTGCCCTGCACAAGAAGGCCGAGTTCAAGGCCAAGCCCGAGGAGAACAGGAAGCAGCCGCCTCAGAACGCCAAGGCCAACGGCAAGACGAATGCTGCCAAGCGGCCGCTGGAGGAGGACGACAAGGAGGAGGCCGGCGTCAAGAAGCTGAGGCTGTCCGAGGATCCTGTCAAGGAGGAGCCGGCTGCCGTACCCGCGGAGGTCAAGACTGAGGTTGAGGCTGAGGTTGAGGCTGAGGCCGAGATCAAGCCCGAAGCCGTCGAAACCCCCGCCAACGACGACGCCGTCAAGGAAGAAGCCCCCCAGCCAACAGACTCCACCTCGGCCACCCCGTCCGCGGCAACCCCTGCCACCACAGCAGCAGCAACCCCCACCACGCAAGACCCGCTCCCGGAGCCCAAGCGCCGCCCGGACGGCCCCTACGAAGAACCCTTCAAATTCCTCTCCCCCGACCACGACGTCATCGCCAACGTAGCCGAGTTCTACAAGATCTCGCCGCGCTTCCCCGCCGACCGGTACATGGTGCGCAACGCGCTCGGCGAGCCGGCCAAAGCAATCTACTACACGTCGGCGCTAGTCCGCGACATCCTCGTGCTCAACGAGGGGCGCGGCGTGAAATTCGTGCACGGCGGCGTCAAAATGTACGTCAAGCAGGACGCGCCGTCGGCCGACGTCTGCCGCTGGCGCATCCAGTCCGAGGGCATGCCCATCCTGCACGGCTACGTCGGGCCCGAGCGCGTCGTCGTCCTCACCAAGAAGGCCACGCTCAAGCATCTCCTGGTGGAAATGTTCCCCAAGATCGCCGGCGACGACTGGCGGCGCATGGACGAGATTGGCGAGCGCGTGCGCGACCTCGCGCTCGGGTGCTGTGTCCTGCGCGTTGAGCCCGAAGAGGGGGATGAGGACTTTGCCGAGAGCATGGCGCTGCCGCTGTGGAAGAGCTTTCAGAGTTTGAATCTGATGCTGCCCAAGGAGGACCGCAGCGCCATGCTGCTGCGCATCTATAACGATACCACGCCGCTGATCAACATGGGGATTCAGCGGGACGGGAGCAAGGAGCAGAAGAAGGGGGATGGTGCTGGGGAGAAGGATGATGCCGAGATGAAGGATGCTGCTGCTGCTGCTGCTGCTGTTGCGGAGGGGGTGGAGGAGGCTCAGGAGGAGGCGGCCGCTGTTGCTGCCGATGATGTGGAGGTGGCGGATGCCCCTGCTGCGGAAGAGCCAAAGGCCTAGTTGGCCGCCCTTCTCAGGGGGGTGTGGCGTGTTTTTGGGCTCTGTGCTAGCTGTCGGTAGCTGGGATAGGGCCTTTTTCTGTTTCCATGTATCACGACATGTTTGTTTTTTTCGGGATGCAAAAGGAAAAATAGATTTTTGGTTTGGTTTGGGCAGGGCTGCTTCCGTCATGATGGTGATTGTGTGCGTGTGTCGTATTTAGATGCGGCAAACGGAAGAGATTTATCGAGTCTCGGGGTAGTGGTGTCCGGATATCACTCGGGACATTGTATCAATATTGAGGTAGGTTGCGATGCCGCTTACGGGAGTGAGGATAAACACGTATTTTGAACCCCCTACGAACAACACCAGCATGGTATATACGCTTAACACATCGTTACTTTCCAACCCCGGAAATAACCCATTAACTAGTCCCCAACCAACTCTCTCAAACACGTCCTCAGCCCCCACACTTCCCTCCAACACCTCCTCCTCCTCCCCCGTATCAGTATCGGTATCAGTATCAGTACCAGTATCGGCCATACTCCTTCCGCTGTCCTATAGCAAAAACTCGCTCAGGACCTGCACCCGCGTCCTGGCCGTCTGCGAGCCGTGGTCGCCCTCGCTCATGGCCTGCATGATCTGTATCATGCGATCTGTCGCGGGGTCAGTCAGCGTCGATTTTGGGGGTATAAAAGTCACAGCGGGCCTGAAAAAAAAAGAGAAAATGAAAAAAAAAAAGAGTAAAGGAAAGGAAAGGAAAGATGAGACAGTGGTTGAGTAGGTGGGCATGTAGAAAAGGAGAGAGGGAGGGACGAGGGCAGGGGGGTCGGTAAATAGGTAGGGGGATAGGAAGGTAGGGATGTAGGGAGGTAGGCAAGCGGGCAGGCAGACAAGGTAGACAAAGCAACAAAAGCAAAACAAAACGGAAAAGCAAAAAGGAAAAGAAAACTCACGAATATCCCCCCTCGCCCTAACAAACAACGGATCCTTGGCCATACTCTCCCCACCCCCAGGCTCCTTCGCAACCTCCCGCAACACATTCCCAATACACAGCGCCTCGAGAAACGCCCTGTGGTTAAACACCCACCAGACGCGGGCCTCGGCCTCGAACAGGGCAAACAGCACGAAAAACGCCGTAATGGCGTCGTGCGCCGCCTCGAGCGTGCCGCGCACATTGACGGGCACGTCCGGGCTCTCGGAGGCGTGCACGAGCATGAGGTTGTGGAAGTAGTTGCTGCTGAGGAACAGCGTCTGCCTGACGACGCGCTTGTTGCTCTGGGCGAGCTGGGCGAGGGCCTCCGGGTCCCACGAGCGAAAGACGTCCGGGAAGGAGCGGTACACGGCGCGGAAATCGCCGATGAGCTTGGACTTGTGGCGGGCGGTGGTGCAGATGGGCACGTCGAGGGAGCGCGGGCTGCAGATGGTCTCCTGGACAAGGTTGGCGAGCGTCCAGGAGCCGCGCACGTAGGCCGTGTCGGTGGGGTCGTCCGAGGCGATGGACGAGTCGTCCTCGATCAGGTCGTCGACGCTGACGTCGGTGTGGGTGGCGCTCGGCGGGAGGGAGAGGAGGACGGTCAGGAAGGTGTCCTGCAGGAGGACGGCCTGCCAGACTTTGCGGCGCTGCTGCTTTTCGAAGAGGGGTGCGTCGGGGACCACTGGGGGAGTTAGAAATCAGGTACAAACTCTAAGATGGGTATTAAGGGCTGTACCAATGTTGGGGTCGCGGTGTAAGCCCATGGCATAGGCCTGCCGAATCAGTATTCCGGCAAAGGCCCAGCCGTCCGAGGCGTGGTTGTCGTTGATGAGAAAGTATGTAATGAGGACCATGGCTTGGATGGTCTTGATGGATGCGGTGCTGAGGTACGAGCACATGCGCAGCGCTTGGTTACTCGCGGATGCGTAGAACTCGGCCGTCTGCTTCCTCTCCTTGGGGGACGTCGACGTCACAAACTGGGTGCCCAGGGCCAGCATCACAAAGATCAGGGCCACAAAAGCGGCATCGGCACGGTCCTTCTCGGGCCGGGAGAGGGACCAAAAGTGCTCGTAGTCGGCGTAGAAGGTCTGCCGGTGGAGCATGGGGTACACAGGGTCAACGCACTCGAAGTAGCGGTTGAGCAAGATGTCGGCCTGCAGCTTGTCCGGGAGGACCGAGATGACTTCTGGCAGCCCGCCCTCGCAGGTCCAGTAGTTGGCAAACGGGTGCTCTGACCCGATGCCAAACACGTTGGACGAGCCCGGGGACGAGTAGGGGACATTGGACAGCAGACCCACGGACGTGGCCACCGAGCCCAGTGCCTTGAGACGACCAACGTTCAAGCCGCGGTCGGCGGCATTCGGCATGGTATGGTCGTCGTCTGACCGCTTCTTGGGCGGCCTCGTCATCCGGCGGCCATTTGTTGCCGTTCGGGTGGTTTCTCTGGACGGGGTAAGTCACGGCTCCGGGGGCGATGGGGGATACCTACTCGAGGAGATTGGCGACATGGGCATATTCACAGTTCGTCTGGCGTTTGATACCTGCATTTGATTAGTGGTGATTCGCTCGCAAAGAGTGGGTGGACAATGGCATACAAGCAAGGCAATGCGGTCTCCCTCTGTCACACTGGGACACAATGTCAGCATGGGATGCCTATTGGCATCGACTCACTCGGGGCCATTGTATACAAAAAACAGGACAGAAACGCAACATGATGTGTGTAGCACAAGTGAAACGGGCCGGTCCTTGCCAGATGGTCGAGGAAATCAACAGCGAGAAACAAATGCGTACCTTGGTCTTCCTCTCGACGCACTCGAAGCAGGACAAGGTCGGCTTGTTGCGCTTCTGCTTTTTCCTCGGCTGGTCCGCCGCGGCCGTCGGGGACGCGGTGCTACTGTCTCGGTCGTCGTCGGGAGACATGCCAAGACCGGGGCTGGGTCCGTGGCCGTTAGGGCCGGGTCCGTCGGCCTTGGCCGAGGTCCATAATACCGGTGACTCGTCAGCAACCCCGGTCTCACCACGCGCCGCCCTCTTCGGCCCGCGGCGGAGCGGTGTGCCGCCGGCATCCGATTGCGGGAGAGGATGCGGCTGTCGCAGCTGATGGTGATGGCCAGCTGCGGCGGGCGACACGTAGATGGTAGATGCGGGGGCCGAGCTCGGTGCCCGGGCAGTTGAGACCGATAGGGCCGGCGGGCCCAGCGCGGGTGGCTGCGGCGGCCTCTCCATTCGCGAATGGCAATCGCGCCAAGAAGGCAGGCAAGGAGCAGCCTGGAGGGCACAGCTCCGCCCAGGTGAGGAGGCCGCGGCGGCGATGGGCTGGGGGCGTATTCTGGTTCCTGGTTCCTCGTCTTGTCTGGTCCCGAGATTCTCGGGCCGTGGGAGGGCAGCCGCCGGTGAAATCCTGGGGATAAAACGGCCGACGAGACGCGGGATGGAAGGGCAACGCCGGGCCCGGGAATAAGGCGTAGGTTTGGCCAAAGTGATCTGTTTCCGCGGAGGAGACACAAGCGGCTGGGCAGGGCTGGGAATAAGGTAGTGAGGGATTGGAAAGTGTCGGGAATGGGAGTTGGATGGAAGCTGCGAGGTGATGGATGGGCGGGGATAAGAGCGAGTAGCCCCGGATCTTCAGGCCTTCAGCACCAATTGAGCCAATCGAGGGGCACCGTGCTGCCCGTTGACAGACCAGGAAGGTGTTAGCCGCTAGCGCTTCCTTCACAGGCGACTCCCGAAACGCCGAGCATCTCCGAGCACAGCAAAGTTCCCGTCTCCCTTGGCTTCATTCTCAAGAACCAACATTTTCGCTCGTCTGTGTATACTACCGACGCAGTAGGACTTTAATCAAGTGGTTTATCTCCAACCTTCCCTCAAACGGTAGGCATCCGATTCCAGTTTGTAGCCAGGTTCATCCCATCATTCAATGGCCCACTCTCGAGGCTTCCATGGATTCAGCGGCCGGAGCTCGCTCCAGGCCAACTCGTTGGGATGTTACTCATCAACAGCGAGAGTCGGCACCGGGGTGCCGTGGCGACCAGTTCAGGTCTCTCTCGTCAACGTCGATGCCTCGGATATATATAGGAAACAAGGTGAAATAAATGGAGTCAATCTTACCCACGACCTAAAAGTTGGGGTCAAGGCTGCGCATCTCGCGGGGTTGGGGTTTAGTGCAGTGCTGCGATGAAAGCTAGCTGCTTAACTTGAAAAATCAAGACGGCTTTCCTATCTTGACACGTCAAGCCATCACCCGAATATAAACGCCTCATAGTTCCGCCGTATCCTCGCCAAACCCTCCTCCAGCGCCCACCCCTTGATCTCGCAGACCCTCCGACAAATATCCTCGAGCACGCGGTCCATCTCCTCGCCCGCGCAGTGCAGGTCGCTCTCAACCAGCAATCGGTCGTCGGGGCACGCCCGCACGACGTCCGGGAACCTGCTCTCCCCGCCGGCCGTCGAGAGGTTGATAACCGTCGAAAAGGAAAAGAACACGTCGACAGGAATCGCCGGGTTCAGGTACTGCTGCACCGTCTGCGGCGAGCCGCTAAACGAGTGCAGACACACCCGCGGCGGGAACGGCTTGGGCTTGTACCGCTTCCCAGCCGCCGCTACAGGTATCTTCACCTCGTGCCCACCCTCCCCCCAATAATCCCCCCCATAGCCCCCCTCCCCACCACTCCCCTCCTCCTCCTTCTCAGACTCCGAAAAATCCTCCGCCCCCTTCGCAACCATCTTCTGCTTCCTCCTCGACACCACCTCCCTCTCGTGGCCCTTCCACAGCCCCGCCAGCGCGTCAAACAACACCCCGTGCGCCTGCACGCCGTGCACGCTCGCCGCCACCCCCAATTCCCCCGCCAGCCGCAGCTGTGCTTTGAGCACCGCCACCTGGTGCGGCATCCGCACGTGGTGCGGGCTCAGCGTGCGGCCCTCGCGCCCGCCGGGCGTGAGGAGGGGGCTGCTGTCGTCACGCTGCTGCTGCTGCTGCTGCTGCTGCTGCCCCGGCGTGGAGTGGGAGTGGGAGTGCTCGGCTGTGTTCCACGGCCAGGGCAAGCGGAAGGCCTTGTCCAGCCCGACTTCGCCGATCAGCGCCGTCCCGCCGCCGGCGGCGTCGAGAACCCGCTGGCGCGTGGCGGCGAGGAAGGTGCTTAGCGGGAGGGGGTCTGGGAGGGAGGCGACGAAGGCGGCGTCTGGGGCCGGGGAGAGGACGGCGGTGTAGTGGATTGTTTTTTGTTGTTGGTCGGCGGGGTCGTATGTTGTGCTGCTGCTCGCCTCGGTGTCGTCGTAGAGTTGGTGGGAGAACCAGGGGTGCCAGCCGAAGGCGGGGATGATCTTGTCTGGGGTGTCCTGCGTTGCCGGCGAGGCGAGGGCCGAACGGTCGCGGATGCTGCTCTTTGCCGCGACCGAAGCGACGAGGTCCTGGTCCTGCGAGCGCGTGGACATGATGGTTAGCGCCCGCGCCCGCATGCTGCTGATGCTGGCGACCGAGGACATGGTGTCGGTCGGGTGGCAGTGGGCGTCGCAGACACCAATGTGCCACGGGAAGTCGTTGGCGCGGGAGTCATTGCGCTCGGGGGTGGCCGGGGGTGTGTGGTCGTCGTCTTGGTGACACATTGTGTCTTGCAGTTTTGGGGACGGGGAGAGGAGCTCGGTGTTCTGTTCTTTGCTTTTGGACTCGTTGTGAGTCGAGGTATACTTGAAAGGGCTATCCAAGCCGTTAGTAGCCCTCGGCCCGTTGATTGCAGCTTCACGATTCACCAAATCCCAGCCATGGACTGGACGATGTCGGGAGAAGGTTAAATACCTTACTTGGAGCTATGACTGTTGATGCTTCCACAAGCTTCCTTCCCCGCCCCACAGTCACCCCGCATAACTAGCTCTTGGCGTCGATCTCCTTCTCCAAGGATCTTCCTTTTAGTTGCAGGGGTCCTCGAGCCAGCCCATCATCTACACTGCACAAAAGGGCGAACGTACAGGGCTCTTCAGTCACTGTATCCATGTGTGGACGCATAGCTAGCAACACCGGCCTCAACGAGACTTCTCGATTCTCGTGTGGACAAGAAGAACAAACCGTTCAAGGTTGAGCCCAAAGCTGGGAGAGATCCTGACCTAACTTAACATTTGGGGAAATCATGCCAAGGACGGGCCGGGGAGAGCTCCCCCACATTGACAACGGTTGTGCATGAAGCTGAAGGCGGGCAAAGTATTCGTCCACCGACTACAAACCGAGACACCCGTCGTCAGGCCGTCTCATCAATAAACACAAACCAAACCCTCCCACCCCATCCATATCCCACCAAACCCAACCGTTAGGCACCTTCGGTCCATCACCAATTCGCCAAGTCGGCCCGCAAAAAGTACTTCTCATACTCCTCCCGTTCCTGCTCTTCAAACCGGCGTCGATTCTCCGCCTCTCTCCGCTCCCTCAAGGCCATGGAGGACCTCGGCGACGGCGTCTCAAACGTGACCGCCCGCTTCTTGTTGCTGTTGCTCGGCGTCGTCAGCGCAGCAGCCGCGGAGTTCCTCCTCCTCCGCTCGGTCGGAGTCCTGCTGCTGCTTCCCCTGCTGCTGCTGCTGCTGCTGCTGCTGCTGCTGCTGCCGCTGCTGCTTGTCTCGGGGGTGGCGGCGGCCGTAGTGCTACTACTACTACTGCTGCTGCTTGTCTCGGGGGTGGCGGTGATCCCGGTGGGGGCGCGCCATTCGTCGCGCCAGTCGCCGCGCTTGTGCAGGCCGGGGGCCGAGGCTGTGGTGGTGCTCCGGCGGCGCCGGGGCCGCTTGTCCGAGGGGCTCAGGTAGCGCCTCATGGGCGGGAACGAGCGAGCGGTGGGGCTCGAGGTGCTGCCTTCCGAGTCGCTGCTGCTACCGTCACTGCTGCTGCCGTACCCGTACCGGTACCCGCGGTAGATGGCGTGTGGGTGCGGAGCCGTCCAGTACTGTCCGTAGTTGTACATGGTGGTCCGGTAGTCGACGGTGCCGAGGTGGGGGTATCGCCATCCGGCGAAGAAATCTGCCCCGACAGCGTCAGCTATTTTCTTTTCTAGTCGTAGCACGAATGTATCTGACATACAGTCGAAGACGGTGAGGAAGGCTGTCTCGATGTAGACGTAGATGACACGGACGGCGAGGAAGACCCACGCGAGCATCGTCGTGATGCTTGCCATGATGCCCATGGGAATGACGGAGAGGCCGATGAAAACTATCACGCCGACTTTGACCCCCTGAAGAACCCGGGTGCCCCACCCGGGTTTGTACTCGTCCTCATCGGACCTTGCGCGTGGCATGATCACGGTTTGGTAGTCGTCCTCGTTGGACGTTATGCGTGGCATGGTCGCGGTCGCGAGAGGACAGTGTACCACTCGATTGACGATGGGACGAAGGAAAAGAGGAAAAGTGAAGGAGGGATTTCGAAGGCGAAAGTTGGGAATATGAGGGGGGCAGCTGTGGAATTGTTCGATGGTGACGCATTTGACGCATGATTCGGAGCAGACTGCATGGCCGATGCATGGCAACTCAACGGCGCACCAAATCGGGCTCGCCGGAAATCCGAGTGGTCATGTGAAGTTCAGAGATGTTCGGGGGCCTGCATCGAAGGGCTGCTTCAAAGCGTGCTACCGTGGCTGATATTGTCACCGCAGTGAAATGTCGTCGCTCCTGAAATACAACTCCTAGATGGCCAAGATGATTGAGTACGAGCAATGATAACATCGAGATCGAAAACTCCGTACCTTAGACAAGCAAATATCCCGCTCCCTACGCCGTTCCTGTCCCCCGCGGTATCCAGATATCTCCCCATCCCAGTCCCATCGCAATCCCAACACCAAAAACGCCGCCCATCAACCATGACCACCACCATCCGTCATTCCCAAGCCTATCCCAACCCCTACAAACTCTGCCAAAAGTAATTGGCATAAAAAAACCTCGAAAACTTGCGATCAATATTCACCACATGCACATCCCCCTTCCGATCATTCCGCACCACCACCCGGCTGAACTCGCCGTCCTTACTGTCCCGCTCAATCTCGATCCCCAGGCTGCGGTACACCTTCAACCGGAGCAGCACCTCATCCTCCAACAACGCCCCGCCTCCCATCCCACTCCCATTCCCACCCCCATTCCCCTCCGCAGCCCCATCCACCCCCTGCAGCTCCAGCTCCTGCAACCGCCCGTTCAGCTCCGCCAGCTGCGCCTGCAGCCGCTCCGTCTCCATCTCCAGGTCGGACGCGGCCTTGGCGATCCTAAACTTCTGGGTGTCCAGCCGCGCAATCTCGGACGCGTGCTGGGTGGAGGAGTGTGATGCCGTGATCTCGGTGTGCTGCGACGAGAGGGTGTTGAGGGAGCGCGCGAGGCGGCGCAGCGAGGTCTCGGCTTCGCGCAGGCGCAGGTCGCGCGCCTGTTGCAGGGTGGAGAGGGATTCGGAGACGCGCGAGACGGCGGATTTGTCGGGGGCGATGTTGAAGTTGGAGATTGTGTGGCGAATTAACTAAGGGAGGGGGGTATGGTTAGTATGATATTTTGGGGGGAGGGGGAAGGGGAGGGGTGTACGGTGGAGGGGTCTTCTTCGAGGAGCATTTTGGCGGTTGGTTGAGTAGGTCGGGGTGTGGTTTGTGTGTTCGGTGAGTTTGGTGAAGGGAGGGTTGATTTGGTGGATGGGCGCAGGAATTGCTTGTTGCGATGTTGAATGAATCGTCTTGGTGGTGTCGACTTGAGGGTCTCGAATCGCAAGTCGCGATTGTTTGGAAAGGCTTGGCGCTGCATCTCCCAGGCGACAGGGTTGAAATCCTTATCTTATCGCCTCGGCTGGCTGGTGGCCAGCTTCGTCATCGCGGGCCGCATGCTGGAAATTGGAAACGGCCCAAGCTTCAACCACCAAAGAACACTCCTGTACAGTGACGACACCATCGCTTTCACTCTGCAGCAGCTGTGCGTTTTGAACAACTACAGGTGGCCTCAGCCAGACAATCCCGCATTTTATCAGTTCCGCAATAAATTCCGTCACATTTCCCGCCATGACACAACTTCCATGTACGTGCTCGCACCCTACCCTACGTAGATCCACGACTGCAGAGTTGACCACTATGCTTCCAGATGCGATCGACGCCGAGACGTGAGTTCCGTGCCCTTGGCTCAGGCCTAGGCCGTGATTGACACAACATTATAGGTCGCTCAACCCCGCCGAGCTGGAGGTGCTCCGGGCGCAGTACGAGAGGGAGGGCGACATGGTCGGCGTCCAGACAAAGTTCAACTACGCATGGGTAGGCCCTTCCCCCGTTCCCCCGTCCGGGGCACACTTAACTCATCGCACGCGACATCCAGGGGCTCGTCAAATCCAGCACGCGGCACGAGCAGCACCTCGGCGTGATGCTGCTCTCCGAGATCTTCCGCACGTCGGCCGAGCGGCGGCGCGAGTGCCTCTACTACCTCGCGCTGGGCAACTACAAGCTGGGCAACTACGGCGACGCGCGCAAGTACAACGACCTCCTGCTCGACAAGGAGCCCGGGAACCTGCAGGCGACGAACCTGCGGTCGCTGATCGACGACAAGGTGGCCAAGGAGGGGCTCATGGGCGTGGCCATCGTGAGCGGCGTGGCCGTCGTGGCGGGCATTGTTGGAGGTGTGCTGCTGCGGAACCTGGGGCGGAAGAGGTGAGGCGTCTGCTCCGCTGGACGGATGGTCCAGGGGTGAGTTGTATAGAACGGCGGACACAGCGCATATTCAAGGTGTATCGGGGCGGGGAATGTATTTGTACGGGAGAAGGCGGCATCATGGTTTTATTTCATTTTGGCGTGGGTTCCTGAATAGGAGGCAGCACAAGCACGATACTACTCATGCAACATAATTCTCGCACACGGGAGCACATCTATCGGACTTTGTATGATGGATGGTGGCGTGGCACATCCGGCTCCTGAGTTTACCCCGCGCCCTGCCTCAGGAACGCCGCCGGGGAGGAAGTGAAACTGCCTGGCTTGACTGGACCGCCCATTGGAGCCAGGAAATCGAGGCTGACTCCCATCCCGATGGCGCGCTGCAGGAGGGTAAGTTGGGGATTCTGGGCGAGGGCTGCAGGTCCATGTTGCACACCAAGTCCTCCTGGCCCGCGGGAGCCGAAACCAGCCCTGCCACCACAAGGTTGGGTACCGTTAGCCGTGTACAAAAGAATGTGGGCGTGTCACGGGCATGGGTGTGACGGGCCAACCATAGATAATAAGACGTCGCAGAGGGAGAGCCTCGACTTGTTGGACAGTTGGGTTCCATTCCTTTCAAACGAGACCCTCAACATCAACTCGTGCCTCCATCGCGTGATGCCCCTGGATGGAACCTGGTACTTACAGTTAGTTGTACAAGTCACGGTTCTAGACGGGGAATGGCCATTTCCAACCAGGCACAAACCAGCAGAACATGCTGCGCGCCATCATTTGTTGCCCTGCCCTTCCCTTCGCCACGCACATTCTGAGGATGTGGCAATCTTGAGAAGTGAGCGTTGGTTGACACGCGCAAAAGCCTGGTCACAAGGGTGCACCTCAGAGGTACATTGCCTTTTTTGGGTCTCTTAACAGGGGTTCGATCGGTGACGCTCGGTTTCTGTGACGCACTTCTCCAGGGGTCCATTGACGACCAACTTGCATCAACAGCACAACATTTCCAAGCCACCATTTCCCACAACACAACAACAAAACGACAATATCCCAGACCCACAGCGTCAAAGTTCCGAGACATGAGCGGATAATCGACTGCACAAGCCAGCCGATCGTGTCAAAAGAGCGGCTGTTTCCGACATCCGACCTGTCCGCTCTTCCTCTTAGTGCACCTTCAAAGTGGGGCATATCCCGGCAGTCTCGCCTTCGACCGCGCTCCTTCACCTTCTCTGCCGCAACCACCCGAAACCGAAACCGCGACGCGGCCGAGTTTTGACTCCAACCTGCCACCGTGGCGTCCCGAGGCCGACTCGCCATCGCTGTCGCTGCCGGCGTCCTTGGCGCCATCGCTGCCTTCCAGCGAAACGACCAGACTCCGCGCGAACGGCCCGGCATGGCGTCCTCTGCTGGGAACCCGCTCGGCGCCGCCGGCCCGAGAGAGGTGGTGTTCTGCCACGCATGCCAGCACGAGTGGTATCGCGACGAGCGGGAGTCTCTGGACTGCCCCAGTTGCCAGAGCTCCTTTACCGAGATTGTAAGTGCTGGCTACTGCCCCGTCCTTCCCCCTTCGCCTCCCGCCCCAACTAACGTGTTCTAGGTTGAGTCCTCCAACGATCCCCGGGATATGGCGCTGCCCACCTTCCCAGGCCTCGGTCGTGGCCCCAATCCCTACCTCCGCCGCCCGGCTGACTACGACTCCGACCCCGACGAAGGCGATATCGAGGAACATCTGCATGGCGGGCCGCCTTCTGCCTTTGGCCGCCCTAGCCCCCCGCCGCGATTCGGCGCCCAAAACGACGGCAACCGGGCCACCGAGGGCGACGCCATTCTCCGCCGGTTTGCCGACATGCTCATGAACGACCTCGGGGGAGGAAGAACCGCGCGCGGGGGTCCGGCGGCGGGGGGCGGCCTGTTCCCGCCAGAGGAGAATGCGCCTCGGCCGGCGCCGAGAATCCAGCACACCACCTTCAGGTCCGGCCCGTTCGGTGCGCGTACGAGTGTCACAGTTACCAGCGGGACCTTTGGTGGCGGCCCCGAGGGGTCGCCGATCGGCACGTACGTCATCCCCCGGAGAGGCCATATTCGTCCCGGCGGGCCGCGGATACGCGCCATTGCTGTCGTCCGCAACGGTGCAGCTGACGCTAATCAACCGCTTAGATTATTCGACCAGATCTTTGGCATCCCCTTCGGGATAGCGGGCCCAGAGGATGCCGCCCGGCGGGAGCGTGGTCCGGCCGACCCGGGCTTCCCCTTCGCGGGCGGGCTTCAGGATCTCCTGAACTCCCTGTACAACCCGGCCGCCGCGGTACACGGCGACGCCGTCTTCACCCAGGAGGCCCTCGACCGCATCGTCACGCAGCTCATGGAGGCGTCGCCCCAGACCAACGCCGCCCCTCCCGCGTCGCAGACCGCTATCGAAAGCCTCGAGAAGAAGCGCGTCGACGAGGAGATACTCGGCCCGGAGGGCAAGGCCGAGTGCACCATCTGCATCGACGAGCTGAAAAAGGGCGACGAGGTGTCGGTGCTGCCGTGCAAGCACTGGTACCACGGCGAGTGCGTCGTCCTCTGGCTCAAGGAGCACAACACGTGTCCGATCTGCCGGATGCCGATCGAGAACAGGCAAGGCGGCGGCGGCGGCGGCGGTGGCGGAAACAACAACAGAAACGACAATAGTCCGTCCCAACCCCCCCAGGACCCGCAGTCCGCCTCAACCTCGGCCTCCACCTCCGCCGCGCCCGCATCGGGATCGGGCTCAGGATCCGCATACAGCACCTCAACAGCCTACCCGCTAGGCCCCTTCTCCTTCGCCAGCTCCCTCACCGCCCGCCCCCGCCCCGAGCGCGGCGAAAGAGAACGCAGCGACAGACCCCTCCGCAGCGCCCGCCAGAACCTCGAGCGCCTGAACTCGATCCGCAACCTGGCCGCTGCCGACCAACAGAACATCTTCGGCTTGCAGCGCCGGAGCTCCCACTCGCCTCCGGGCGCCGCCTTGAGCCCGGAGGATATGGAGAGCGCGTTGAGGGCGACACGGGTTAGGAGCTCGTCGGGTGAGAGGGAGAGGGAGAGGAGGGAGAGGGAGATGGAGAGGGAGAGGGAGATGGAGAGGGAGAGGGAGATGGAGAGTGAGAGGGATAGGTTTGCGGACAGGGTGTGGGGTGGGTATGGGAGTGGTGGTGGTGCGAGTGGCAGTGGTGGGAGGCGGCAGTCGCAGTCTCAGCAGTCGCAGTCTCAGCAGTCGCAATCTCAGCAGTCGCAATCTCAGCAGTCGCAATCTCAGCAGTCGCAATCTCAACAGCAGCAGCAGCAACAGCAGGGGAGTGGGGGCAATGGGCCGTTTGGATGGTTGAGGGATCACTTTGGGAGGAGGGGCTGATGATGCGACAGATGGCGGGTGGTTGACGAGAGGTGCGTGCGGCTGACTAGGGGGTGTTGGAGCCGTTGACTCACTTTCACGGGCCTCGAGGGGATGGTATACCGGACGCCGGATGGCATCGGTTGGGCAGAGGGCTCTGATGTTGGTTCGTCTGAGAATGGGGGTTTAGGGTGTTGACGATGACCATGAAATTCATCAATTCTCCCTTTTTTATCTGGGAGGCAGGCCGGGGGTTACTCGACCCTTGTTGGGCCGGTGGCTAGGGCGTATACAAAGACACTGCAGTCTTGGGGGTTGGGAATGGGTCGTTATTGGGCGCTGGGAAGAAGGGGAAAGGGTGTTCGGTTTGAGTTGGGTTGGTTTTTGTAATAAGTACTAGGAAATAGCGCTGGTGCCGCGCGTGGTTAGGGCAATAGACTTGGCCGCTTTTTCGTTCTGTTGTTGGGGAATGGGTGGTGTTGGAGACAAAGCTGTGAACTATGAACCGAGGCCTTCTCAGGTGGCATCGAGGATGGACTGGAAGTGCCTTAGTACATAAGTGCCCCTGAACCCGGTCTATGAGTCTGATCCATCGACCATTCTACCCCGCGAGTCTTGGTCCACTGCCAGATGGGCATCTCCCGCTCGACCACCGTCGTCATTGCATACCTCATGAGAAAGACGGGCAAGCCGCCGGACGAGGTTCTGCGGCATGTCAAGGAAAAGAGGAAGGTCAGACCCAATCCCAATTTCATGGAGCAGCTGAGGGTGTGGGGCGAGGTCGGCTACCAGATCTGGGAGGACGAGGAGTGCACGGTGCCCAAGGGGCCATATCGGCTCTACCTGGAAGGGAGGGCGGTGAGGCTGAAGGAGAAGGGGCTGACAGGGAACGAGCCGACCCTGGCCTCAGCAGCTGCTGGGCATACCTGTGCCGAGCGAGGAGTCATGACCTCTGGCAGTGAACGGCATCAGTGATAGTCTCGGACATACTTGGTGGTTGGAGCAGGCGTGCTGATTTTCCCTTCCGAGTAATAAACCTAGAGGACTAGGACATCGAGTTGGGTCTCGTGTCTCGAGCGGCGGTTTACGGGGTTGACGATGGACACGAAATTCATGAATCAGACTTGGCCGCTTTCTGATATTGCTGCTGTTTAATGGAGATAAGGCTGGGTGTGAGGGAGGCATCAGCCGAGTCCCGACACACGTCGCCAAGGCCCTCCAGGGTGTTCCTCCACGGGTTCTGAGTCCTGGGACTTACAACACAGGAACCAAGGCTTGGCACAGCACTCGAGGTTGTAATTCTGGGTGTTCACATCTCACAGATGAAGTCACCATAGGTCTCCTCTCACAGGTACCTTGGAGAATCCGACCTCTCGGATTTTCACCAGAGATCTCTTGTAAACCTGGCCAATATGTGTGCTCCGGGCTGATGAGGGGTCAAGGTCGGATAGTCGGGGACTCGTCAGCTCCTCAACCCCACGCGCGCTGATTGGCTGATTTACTTTTCCGCCTTGCTGTCCTGTCCGAATCGGGCAGGATTGCGCAGCCCCGGTCGTCTCCCTTCAGGGGAGAGGAACAGAAACCAGTGTGCTTTGCGAGGTGGTTGTGTCACAGGGTTGGGTTCTGGTTCTGGCTGTTCATACAATCTTGTTTGAGCTCCGGGAAGGCTACGTCCATCCTCTCTTTTCAACTTTCTTCTTTCACCAGTTCTGCTCTGTCCAAACACGAGTGAAGTCTGGTTACTTCTCTCGTGAGGCAGAACCTGGAAGTGGTCAACAAGTGCGGCTACCGTGTTGTCTGTCTGCGTGTTTGCGTCGCCCCCTTACCCACACCCTCTGTCATCGCCACGCATACGCGTGACAGCGTCGATTCGCTTCTCGTCTGTTCCGTCGCTGCCTGGGACGCAAGTCGCCGGATATGCGTTTGTCCCTTACCGCCGCCGGGCTGCTGCTGCTGCCGACGCTCACGCACGCCCTGCCTCACCAGCCGCTGCCAGAAGGTACCTTACCTATGAACAACCCGATCCCCCGGGTTAGCCGACTTGACTAACACCGGCACAGGCAACGATGAGACGGCACCAGCCGCACCTCACCTCCCCACAGACACCCCAGACGCAGGGACAGCCCCCGGCCAGAACGTCTTAACCCTCGGCTCACCCTCGCCCGCCGCCGCCGCCGCCGCCAGCAAAGGATCCACCCTCGAGCAGGAACTGGCCGAACTCCAAACCCTCCGCGCCCAGCTCGCACGCCTCCAAAAGAACGCCGACGCCCGGGCGCGCTGGCTAGCCACAGTTGGGGGCCCAACATCACCCGCACCCCCCTCCAGCAGCAGTCTAGTAGCCGACTGCGACGGCCCAGTCTGTGTCCTGCGCGCCATCCTCCGCAAGGCGGGGTACGCGGCCGAGGCAGTCCTCGCCCGCAACCGCGATGACCATCCGAGTCATCTCCCTGATAACGAGACAACAACAACAACAACAACAACAACAACAACAACAACACCAACAACAATCCCGCTCCCGCCCTGGCGCGGAGGATCCAACACCACCACCACCACCGACCGGGACTCCCAGACCTGGGAAGAGGACACAGCCCACCACATGACCCCTCCCCTACTCTGGCTCATCCTCTTGCTAGTCAGCATCCGCTTCGGCGCGCCCCTCCTGTACCGCCTTGTCCGCTACCGAAGCAGGTGTCACGCCGTCATCATGGGCGAGCGGCCGCTCGCGGAGCCTGCCACAGCAGCAGCAGCTGGGCTGCCTACCATTATGAGCCGCCGGGAGGAAGAGGAAGAGAGGGGCCGGGGGCGGTGGAGGAGGAGGGGGG